>MCJB01002725.1:5513-13829 GCA_002018475.1 Nicotiana obtusifolia | reverse complement strand
GGGTGGGCGTGGGGTGGGGTTTGGAGTTTGAACTTTGAAGTGAACTCGGCCTAAAACTCCTTTGCTGTTGGCTCTTTTAATTTTCTTTTCATCATTCTAGCGAGAGAATTTCGTTTTCAAAACTAAACAACCAAACGTGTTTGTTTCTCTAAAAGGAAAAAAAAAACTTGTTTTTCAATTTTTTGAGCTTCGAAATATTCTCCTGTGCTTCAAATTAAAAGCCTGTGTTTAAATTTGTAAGAAATTAACAAAAAAGTTAAAATGTTTAGTATCTGTTGAAAAGACATGTATGGTCACATGTAATTATTTTTTGAATCTTTAGAATACAACATTTTTTAATAGTCTCTCTGAGTCCATTTGATTCCATTTTCAAAAGACTTAAAAGGGGCAGTTTGGTACGGGGATAAGGTGGAATAAGATGTGGGATTAAATTTAAACTGTATCATAAATTTATACCCTCATTCAAATACGGTATACATTTAATCCTAGACTTAGTTCAGAATATCTCATCTTATCCCACTTTATTCCATCAAACTTGAAATTATTTTATCTCACCTCCCATATGGTATAAACTAGTCCTGGGATTATAATCTCGGGATAATTTAATCCGCACACCAAACGACCCCTAAGTATTATTTGGGCAAAGATGATTTTAGCTTGCGCCAAAATTATTTATATTTGGTAGCCATAAAAGTGGATAAATTTTGTATATTTTTTATATGAAACATATAGAAATACATATATGTAAAAATAATATACAAAAAAATTATATTTTTCTGCTATTATTTTGAGAGCAGATACACAGTGTCATTTTCCTGTATTAATTTTAACGAACCAAAAAAAGATGGAGTCAATTATTGAAATGGTCTCTCAATTATCTTAAATGACCTAATAAAGTCATGTTCTTTGTTTGTAACAGAAAAGTTACTTAACTATCTTTTTAGCACTCAGAAGGTCATTTAACTAGATTTTTCAAACTTTTTGTGGTCAAATACCTATTTTATCCTTCAAAATTATTAATTTTTATCTTTTTTAATATTATGATTTTTTCTCTTTTTATCTATATTTGGGCTTACCTATAAAATAAATAAATAAATCTTATCTATAAAGTTAACAAAAAAGGAAAAAATTATTTTATGCATATATAAAGAAAAAAATAAAAACAAAAATAAGAACAGAAATATAGTTTGCAGGCTCAAACTGCAAACAGTAGGAGAATATTCTTTAGGATTAACGTTGCGTGGTTTGAACTTTGGACGGGTAAATTATATAATTGAATGATTGTATGGGGTCGAATTCGGGACCGCTTACATATGGATAAATCGGGCTCGAGTCTATACGGTTGGTATCAATCGTTATCACTGCTCGGTAAACTGGGGTCGAGGTACCAAAGATCGAAGATCAAGACCGAATAACATCGAAGCGGAATATCGAAGTACCAAAGATCGAAGGTCGAGACGGGACAACATCGAATCACAATACGAAGCCATGGTGCCCGAGATGAGTCTATCGAGCTCCATTCCGGAAAATGTCCTAGGGTAAGTTATCAAATTTGAATGATAAAAGGACCGGGAATTCCGTGATAAGTAAGCATCTCGGCAAAGATTCACGGCATCAATCAATAAGATCGTTAAATCAGTAAATCAAGAGATATTTTACCTTGTAAACAGATTCTTGCCTTGTATAAAAGATTATCCCCATGCTATATAAAGGTTCAGGGTCCAACAACTGGATCGATTACGAGTCATCTCCTAGGGGCGATGTAATTGTTCAAAGGCATCTCACGAAACAATCATCAATAAAAAGAAAAGAAGTCTGCTTTTATTATTTTATACATTACTTTATTCGTTTGGTTCCATTTATATATATTGTTCATCTTGGAACAATCAGTCAAGGCCAAGATTATCCAAGGCTTGTGGTTTGCATTTCTTCTCTATTTATTTACTGGCTTTAATTTCTACTATATTATTCGTTATTTGTATCAAACTAAGTCACGTATCCTTAAAACTGCGTATAAATTCAATTGTTATCCGAAATCAAAGGTAAACGATGATCACATTCAAAGAAGATGACACCCTTCCTAATTTGTTTTGTTTATTTTTTTTGTCCTTTTCAACCTTGGAAATTGATGATAGCTTACTAAATTGTTAATGATTATGCGCCTATGCGGTTTGTTTTTGCCAGCTAACCAAAAATTAGTATCACCTTATTTTTCGATCGTGTTTTACATGACATGGACATGGAAGATTTATATAATGTATCCCCAGCTATTTCCGGATTAAGGCGTGATTGATTAATTGATTGTGTTTTTACTTAAAAAAATACGCATCAGTAATTAGAATTGTGTCTGTATTTGATATCATATCTTAGCAGGATTGCCTATGGAATAACACAGGGTGTATTTGGTACGAAAGAAAATGTTTTCTTAGAAATGTGTTCGTGGGATATGAGTGAATTTATTACTTCTTTTTTTTTCGTTAGTGAGTAAAAAAATTTTTTTGAAAAATATTTTTTAGTGTTTGGTTAGAAAGTATAAAATATTTTTTAGGAAAATAATTTTCTATGCTACTCTCTTCACCCCCTTCCCCCAAGTCATGTTTCCTGTGCTCCCCCAAGGAACTAATGTGCTGCTTTATTATTTTATGCAAAAATAACGTTGAAATTTGTGTTCCATATCTTAAAAAAAATATTTTTTTTGGTTGAAAAAGAAAATACTTTTTCTACAACATGAAAATAAAATACTCCTTTCGTTGATATTTTCTAAATCATGAATATAAAATACTCATTTTGTTTAAATGAAAGAAAATATTTTTTCTAAATCACGAAAAGAAAGTACTTTTTTGTTAAAACAAAAAAACAAAAATACTTTTTTGTATCATGAAAAGAAAATACTCATTTGTTGAAATGAAAAAAAAATTCTATCTATAACATGAAAAGAAAGTATTATTAATAATATTTCTATTTACGGTGGGGATAGGGGTGGGTTGGTGGGGACGGGGAATAAAGTGGGAAAGGTTGAAAAAGAATTTTGGAAAATATTTTGCCTTCTCTTGATAGGGAAAACATCTTTCGATGAGTTCATAAAGGAAAATGTTTTCCAAAACATTCAAGCCAACGCAGGAATACCAAACACACACATAATGTAAAACTTATGGTAGGATCAGTTAAATGCTTGTAACAACTGTCTACTGAAATGTGCCCCAAGTATAACTCAAAAACTACTTTCAAAAACTCTGAACTTAATGTCATACCAAAAGTTTTTGGTCTGAAATCTTCCAAACTAAAAGTACTTAATAAGTTTAAACACCATGCTAACGTTTTTTTGGTACTAAAAGCACTTATTATGCAAACATACTGCACTCTCAGACATGACCTAAATGGTTAGAGAACCTTCTTTTTTCCCTTTGGTCAATTTTGTTTTCTATAATATTGGACTGAGAAGCCTAAATGGAGGGATATACCGTGAGAATACGCAAAGCAGTCCTCAACTTGCTTGGAGTTGAGACATAGTTGTTGGTATTCAAATTTACATGGTTTTATATCGGGCTTGATGCAATTCACAACGAGGAAAGGTGATATTCAAGCTATCCTTTTATTTAGATATATATCAGTAGCCTGAAAGACCATTTTTCCTTACATTAGTATTATTAATCTTTTCCAATCACCTTTATTCAAATGATCATTTCACACTGCAGTGATAGAACTTGAGTTCAAGCTGGAGCCTCAGCACTAGAAGGGACAACCTTAAGGACATAAACAGGATCTCCCACCTTGATTATCTGTCCTTTTCCACTGCTAAGAGCATCGGAACAAACCATGTTCTGTCCAAAATATACCTGCAAAATAACATGAAAAATCACTATACTTGTGATTTATCTTGGGACTTGGTAATAACATATACTCATGGAGCTTCTCATGGTATTTGATCTCACCTTCCCTTGTTGTTTCTTATTCGGACGCAAGGCCTTATCGGATCGAAACTTCGAGAGAGTTTCTGTTGGCTCAGAGCCTGCTACTGCTGTTTCTTGATTTATAGTAGGTACCTTGAATAAAGAGTAGAATCAATGTCAGATATAAAAAGGTTCAACTTGATCATGACTTATGAGTGTTCAAATGCGGGTTAATTAGGAAGGTGAAGTACTACAAAAATTCAAAAGCGATATTTCATAATCAACTCCATTCTCTTAGTTAAGGCTCATACCAAAGATACTCAGCATAGCATTATAAAGGGAGAAACATGACTAGACTCTTTTCATCTTGTCTAAAGAAGTTCCTCGAATTAATAGATCCCAATTCATGTCTGCCAGACGACGTCTGGAAAACAAAAACACTGATGGAGTTGTTTCCGTAGTTTGGCAAATCTGAACTGTTTCTGCCTATAACATGCAGAGGCAGAGCTAAGATTTCAGCCTTATGGGTTCTGGAAATTAGAACGACGACTTCAAGTGTTAATGACTGGGTTCTACATTTAATATTTGTACATATTTAATGAATTTCTTAAGATACAATATATTGTTTGAGCAAAAGTTAAGTCGAACCCACAGCTCGGCTTCTGCCTCCGCCCCTGACAACATGCCTCAAATATGTTAAGTTTCTCTCAAATATCATGTTGCATGAACTTTATACAATAAACCAGGTGGAGAAAACCACTTCCAGTTTGCAAAGATTAATCTCTGCCGTTCAGTAAGAAATTAAATTCGTAAGGTTTTACCTTACAGCGAGAGCATAGTTTGACACCTTCAAATGTCAAGTTATTGATCCGGATTTTCTTCCACAAATCCTCAGCAAATGGTTCACATCCGTCAACAAGGACACTACGAAAGAAGGTAATGTTAAAGATTTAACTTAGTTAATCTAAAGAGCTAAAACTTTGTACAAATAGAGGAAAGAAAATATATAGCCAATCAGAAACAAATTTGACAAGAAGGAGAAGCATATACTTGGGTCTAAAACGATTAACTGGAACAGGCTCCTTGAGAAGAGAATTTAACGCATTCAATGAGCCCTGCAGAAGATACACCCAAAAGAAATCCAGTCTAAGAGACTCTTGTTTTAAGGATATGTTTGTTGAATTTAAATGCTGACATCACTAACCTGGGATAGCACAAGATATGATATCCATCAGAAAACATAACTTTGTACCCTTGAGCATACTTAGGGTCTACAACCCTCATTTCTTTCACTGCAAGAAGCAAAAGGAAGCAGCTTATTTTGATCAAGTTGTACACATTTACCTCCATCTACTATTTACTAAAGCATACAGCATCCACCTAATAATAGGCAATAAACTAACCTATGAGTCTATGACACAAAATTGCGAAAATATGGGTCCACTCAATGCTGGGGATTGCTTCAAAATTGTGAAAACTTGACGAAATGAAACTCGATTCATCTTAATTTAACTTGCGCAATGATATTTTTCAGATTCAGTGAGTGACATTCAGATATCACAACTTAAGCGGACCAAAAGATCCATCCAATGAAATGCAAATCTAGTTCATACAAAGAAGCTTATTCGATCATGAAGAGCATTCTGGATTCTTTGATTCATTGTAACACACTTAAAGATGTACAATTTTGTTTAAACTTCTAGCAGAAAAGTACTCCATCCCAATATTAATATTTGGTCTTTACTTGATAACCGGGAAAGCTGTAAAGCAACATACACAAATTGGATACATGCAAGATGGTAGTACATGACCTGTGCAACTAGCCATTTGCAAAAATTTCATAACAGATTTTAAAAAAAAGTGAAATTAGCAAAAGGAGCAAAGCATATGGCATAAACCATGAGTTGCTTCCTGAGCTATTTACTGAAATCAGCCAGATGCAACGAATGAAGGAAATACATTCCAAGAAAATATAGTTTAATACAATAAATAAAGATAGAAATTCCATAAAAAGGAGAGTGCTGAACAAGTTTTCTAGAAAAATTAGCATAACTGGTGGAAGAGATATACAGAGCGAATTTCAGACGAGGATATTGGAAGTTAAGACCAGTGATTTCATATGAGTAATATTCAAATGAAAATCCATATAGATTAAGGGGATGTGCTGTACCTTCACTAAAGCGAACCAGCCGACATGGTTTTCCAAGATGCATGGAAAACCACATTGCTGCCTCAGCTCCCTCGTCCCAGGCAGAACCAGACCACTCCCAGACCGAGACACCATCTGTTACTTCAGATGGATTACTTAGTCGAATCTTCAGTGGACTCATGCCGGGAGCCCTGATAACTACATGATCATTACATCAACAAAAGTAATTTGAGATATGGAAAAGAAAGGCCAATCATTAAAATTCTCTCCCCTCTCTCATTTTCTTGTGGGCTTTCAGTATGACAATGAGCTTGTATGATTGATTCAGTAGATACTGAGCAATGCCTCACTGACTTCACAACATCAACCACAAAGCTTACGGAGATGTTACAGCAGTAAACAAACAATAATGATAGTCCGATTCGAACATCAATATCGTATATCTTAAACTCTTAGCAGTCACACAGGTAACCAAAACTAATTCTTAACTCTGTTAACAACATTTGAAAGAAACGGGACCAGTTTTGCTTCAGCACCCCATAGGTTAAAAGAGATGCCGCAACAATGAAATAATGCAATAATAAAAAGTGAAATTAAAGAGCAACTTAATCTTGGACGAGCTGACTGAAAACTTAGACAGTACCTAGATATGAGTCGTTATTTGGTTCCCAGCCCTCAAAAAATGCTTCAGTTGGCAAGGCCACTTCAACCAGAGCAAGCTTAGGTTCAACTCTTTGAGTACAGGCCCTGCCTTTGGAATTCACCACTAACCATTGTCGATCCCATCTAAATCCTGTTTAAATCCAACAAGACATCAACTTTCAAGCTTAATATGAATGAAGAAACAAATCTAGAACCAAAATAAACTGTTCACTAACCATTTTGTTAATGAAGAATGTTACTATTTACTCAAAAGTAAGAAATGAAACTGAACCATAGCACATAATATTTCTCCAAGGTACTCCATACTAGAAGGTGGCCAAAACAAAATAATACTAACAAGAATAACAAATTTCATTTCTAATACTTCGTATTTTGGACATTTTGGAATTGAGGAATTGGGAAGAATGGTAACTATTTTCCTTTAGTACTTTACTTTAATAGGGCGGAAAAGCTTCTACAAGATAACTATTTACTTTTTTCAGAAACAAACTACAAATCGTCACACTTTCATATGAACTAAACAAAAAGAGGAAAGCACCAACTTTCTCTTTCTTTCCTCATTATCTTATTTTCCTTCCTTTACTTGCCACTATCTTAATTTCAAGAAGACACCCTCGACACTCCATAACCAATAAAACAGAAAGGAAACAAAGAAATCCATTTCAAGAGTTAAAAGGAAAAGTTGAGAAATACCAGTGGAAGTGATAGGTGCCTGAGAAACAGAAATTCCACGGCATGATTTGATGGGATATACAAAGATTGTTTTAACCTTAGCTGCTGCTCCTCCTCCTATGACTTCTGCCATCACTCTCTCTATATCTCTATGCAGGTATCCAATCCAATTTAGCTCATCATCTGAATTTATAGAGTTTGGCAAAGTGTACTTGGAGATTCTTTTGTTAGGCAGAATAAATTCATGCTTGGAGCTTGGATAGTGAATTATTCAATTCCCCTTTTCCTGATTTGCGTTGCGGCAGATTTGCTGGTCCTTTTAAGACACAAAATATTTGCAAAAAAGGTGATTTTGATTTAATAAAAAGAAAAAAGAATTGTTTTGCATAAGTATTAAATTGAATGTTCATTATGGAGTATATGAAATGTCAATTTCAACTGAATGAATCCGTCTTGAACAGTTGAACTTGTCCCATTCTCCCTTCCCCTAATTCCTAGTGTTATAGCAGCTTAAAAAAGCTGAAAATGATCATTTCATTAAAATTGGGCTGAAAAAGAAAGATGTAATTGTTTTCAAGTAGTCCCTTTTTTTATTTTTGTTATTTAATTTTCTAAAAATTAATCATTCTTTAGAGAAATGGATTTTCTACCATTAATTCTAAGAATCTTAAAATCTTCTCTGTCATATAAAAAACTATTCTAAAGAAATATTCCGTAAAGATAAATAGATTAGATTCTAAAAGTTGCTGTTCACAAATTTGAGGAAAATGCAACGTGGGTAACTCATATTCTATCATGGTATTTATGATCATTTTTAATTTAATAAAAATAAATGTCAAAAACGTTAAGCATATAAATTAAAATGATACGCCTCAAGATAAGAATATGTTAAACAAAAATCTAAAACACGTTATTCGATTTGTTAAAAAAGTTAATGTTTTT
>MCJB01002724.1:0-11370 GCA_002018475.1 Nicotiana obtusifolia | reverse complement strand
TTACTCTACTTAGTCGCGCTATAGTCGACAGCTATCTTACTCTACCGAGCCGTGCTATAGTCGGTCGGGTATGGCACCTATTGTGCAACCACTGATCAGTTGGGTATGATAATGAGGAGGCCCACAGAGGCATATGTATGAGATGATGATGAGGCCCACAGAGGCGTATATATGTATATGATGATTTTCAAAAGGATATAAATATATGTATATGCATATGCATGTCAGGCATTACATGGTTAGTCGCCCTCAGAGGCATTCAGATGGTACAGGTTGTATGTCTCTTACCCTGATGCTTATTATTGTTCTTGCATTATGTTTCCTGTCTTACATACTCAGTACATTATCCGTACTGACGTCCTTTATTTTTGGACGCTGCATGTCGTGCTGCAGGTCCAAGCGGGCAGATAGACGAAGCTCCCCCACCACAGTAGGCTATCCAGTTAAGCAAATATTGGCGAGATCCATCCTTCGAACTTGCCACAGTCTTGGTATGCATTCTGTTTTGGGCATGTCGGGGCCTTGTTCCGGCATAGGTTGCATTATGTACGTTTTTGTAGAGGCTCATAGACAATTGTCAATTTATGCATAGACAAGTGATGGGTTGACTTATGTACAGTTGAATTGCCTTGTCGGCAAACGTATGTATTTTGTTTTATGGTTTTGCATTGCAGCCTTGTTGGCCATATTATGTATATAAGTATGTTCGTATCATGGCATGACGTCTCGGTTCATTATAATTATTGTTCGAGATTATATGCATATGACAAGCCTTATAGATAATAAGGAAAGTTAGATGAAGGGTACGCCGGTGCCCGTTGAGTAGGGTCCGGTGCCAGTCGCGGCCCTCCGGCTTGGGTTGTGACAATATATATATATACTGTGGTAGGCGTACCACCCGCTCCCACTTTCATAATATCTCGTGGTAGGCGTGCCACCTGCTCCCACTTTCATCATCACAACAATCACAAGAAATCCTGGCAAGAGAACAAATCAACAGAACAACTTCCCAGTAACGGAACAAATAACAGCAAACAATCATCCTGGCCAGGGGGAATTCAGCTATAACCAAACCAAACTTGACTACTATTTAGCTCGATCAATGTTAGTACTCAATTATAGTCGATGCTCTACAATTAACCTCCCAACCCAATTATCATTTTATTAACTCTAGACACGACTCTACTAATGTGACACTGGACCCCTTAAACCTCTACGAACTCCTTAGACACTAACCACAATTTTGACACTGGACCCTTGAAACTCCTACGAACTCCTTACCCGACTAGTCTAGTTAACCATCAAATTTATACCAAATAAAGGAAGTCTAGAACCATAACCAAAAGAAACAACTAAAATGAAGAAACCTCTACCACCCGCCCACAATTCACAATATCTTGTGGCAGGCATGCCACCCGCTCCCACGTGCAACACATCATACCAAATCAAGGATAATATTCAACAATTCGAAACAATAGTCGCACAACGATTATCCATATACGACCCACGGTCATGCGTGACACCAACATATAGGTACTCGTCACCATGCCTATACGTTGTTCTCAACAAGGAGCAATTTAACAAACAAGACACGATTTCTAATCCCTCAAGCTAAGGTTAGAACAAACACTTACCTTGATTCGCAATAACTTCCTAGACTTCCAACAATTCTTCGAGTCCAACCTCTTAGGAACGCTCACGAACTTTAGGCGAACTCAATTGGAGCTAAGAAGCAACAACTTGGTAGGGTGCCTTAACTCAACTGCAATTCTTGGCACAATTTGCAGCAATTTGAGCTGGGTCTTTGGTGTTAGAGAGTGGGGTTTCTTGTAATAGATGTTGGGGTTTGAAGGGAGTGATTCTACGGTTGTTTTTCAGCTTAAACTGGGGCTATTTTCCGGCGGGTTGCAGCTAGTTCTTGGTGGGTTTAAATGGGGAAAGTTGGGCTGGTAAATGGGAGGTTGATGACTATAATTTGGATATGCTTCTCACGGATTTTGGGGTTGTTTTCAAGGTGATTGGAGGTTGATTTGCTGGGGTTTGAGGGTGTTTTGGTGAGTTTTTCTGATGTAATTGACAAAATAAGGGGTTTTTTGCATGTTAGGGTTCCTAGTTCCTATTTATAGTGGGTCAAAATTCGGGAAAAAATAAAATTTCTGGTGTCCAGAATGCGATCGCATTCTGGTAGCAAACTCAACATGCGGTCCGCATTTGGACCGCATTTCCGACATGGCATTTGGCCCAAGACTCTGCCTCAGTCTGCAATTCCACTGTGAGATTTGCGGTCCGCATTTCTCACCGCATTTTTGACATAAAACTTGTCCAGTTCTCTGTTCCAATCTGCGATTGCGGTCAGCATTCTTGAAATGCGGCCCGCATTTCAGACAACATTTCTTACATGAACCTTTTCCCAGAAATCTGTCCAAGTATGCGACGCCTATGTAAGATATGCGGTCCGCATGTTAAAAATGCGACCGCATACCCTGCATTACTTGCCTTTTTGAACTCTTTTCTTAATTATTAGATTCTTATACCTCATACCCCGCAAAAATGTTAAAATTGCATAATTACAAATAGGGATTTGCACTTAAAACAAGCCAAGTCTAAACAATTAGTATCTTATGTGTTTCTACAACACATCGGGCCGTTACACATTACTTTGGCCGACCTCTTGGCCGAAGTAAGGGCAATTAGTGTCCGAGTGGAGAACATTGAAAGATCCTTTAGCAATCAGAAGCATGCCGGAGAAAGAACTAGTGACGGTTCCACCGTTAGACCCGAGTAGTTCGTGGAGTTAGCTCGCCAAAACGAGCTGAGGGACGGAGGTGCTCAAAATGTCAGGACAATGAAGATTCCCCGGGGTGTCATGCCACCATTACTGCCAGCCCGGAGAAACATAGCACCCATCAGGGATATGAGAGCAGCCCGAAAGGATGATCAACTCGAGTTCGAGGAATTTGAAGATGATGATTTGGGGCTACGGAGTCCGGGAGTAGGGCAACGAAATGGAGGCCGAGAATACATGGGAAGACGTCGTTATGATCATGGTACGAGAGGGAGGCTTAGAGGTTTTGTTGGAAGGAACTTAGAGTATGAGTTTGATGAGTATGCTTAGCATTATGAGGACTTCCAACAAATCTTACCAAACCGAGGGGGCCAAGACCATGTACGAGACAGTGGGTTGAACAGCTTCAAGGTTACTATTCCTGCTTTCAAAGAAACTAGTGATCCTGATTGATTTTTAGAATGGAAGCGTCAAGTTGAGCGGATATTTGAAATTAATGATATGTCTGAGGAGAAGAAGGCTACATATGCCATTGCTGCTTTCTAGTCCTATGCTTCTACTTGGTGGGAGGCTGAGAAAAGATCCGAAGTTAGACATAACCAACCTGCACGCATAACCTAGGACGAATTGAAGCAAATAATGACCCGTAAGTATGTAAACCCACGGCACAAGCAAGAGCAGTTACGGAAGTTGTATGATTTGAAACAAGAGTTGAAGTCCGTGGAAGAATACTATGATTACTTTGAGAAGATTCGTCTATCACTTGACATGGAAGATGAAGAAGAAGATGAGGCTATCATCCGATTCAAGAATGGGTTGAATAATGATATCTCCAATCAGTTGAGGCTACATGCATTTGTTGTTTTTCATGATGTGTTCTTAGCTGCCATTGAAGCTGAAAAGATGATTAAAGAAAGAAGAGCAGCTCGATAGAGAGGGGGTTCTGATTCCACTTCCATACATCGAAAAAAAGAGTGGAAAACACCAAACACTGGGGGAGAAAGCCAAAGTCGAGAGATTAAGAAACCAACCCAAGTCGTGGCACCTAAACCTGATCCTAAAGGGTCAGGAGGTATTTCTAAAATTCAACTCAACTCGCCTAGAGCATCTTCCTTTCAATGTCATAAATGCAAATGATATGGACATTTCGCTAAGGATTCTCCTACACGGAGGACTATGCTAATTCTTGATGATGGTACAGTGTGTGAGATAGAAAGTGGAAACGAGATTGAGGAAGATAAGGGGACGAAATTGGTTGAGTTCGGCGAAGAGGAGTTGGAAGATGAGAGAGTGAATATGTTCTTAGTGGTGCGTAGGAACTTGAGTACTATGAGTGTAAGAGAGGAAGGAGATGTGCAACGCGAGAACTTGTTTCATGGTAGATGTAGGGTGAAGGGAAAGGTGTGCTTGATGATAATTGATTCAGGTAGTTGCACTAATGTAGTGAGCCACACATTAGTGACTCAACTTGATATACCTACGATGAAACATCCCCGTCCCTATCAGTTGCAGTGGTTAAGAGAATGTGGTGAGTTGAAGGTGGTAAAGCAGGCACTTAATAAGTTCAAGGTGGGAGCTTATCAAGATAAAATCTTATGCAATGTAGTGCCTATGCAGGCGTGCCATTTACTATTGGGCAACCCTTGGCAGTTTGATAGGTGTGTTGATCATGATGGAAAGGCCAACACTTATACGGCCAACCTGGAGGGAAAGAGTTATGTACTTAAGCCCTTGATACCTAAACAGGTTAGTGATGATTACAAGCACATGCGGAAGCTGAAAGGGGCGGCTAGAGCTAAGGCTCCAATGGAGACCGAAACCGAAGCCGTGAGCCTTGCTAGCACATCGACACTGCCAAGTAATATTTGTGCCATGATGCAACCAGGTGAGTATTAGTAGGTAATGATAGTTCTAAGCTCTTAATTTGCCTAATTCATAAGGGTGTTTACTTCAGTTTTAATGATGAAGTTTCTACTAACGTTCACCCCTTGCCTTGCGTTGTTGATTATGTTTTGTAGGAATATGTGGAAATGTTGTCCCCGCGAGGAGTTGGTCCATTCCAAGTGTTGCAGGAGATCAATAATAACGCCTATGTTATAGACCTACTTGATGAGTATAGTGTTTCTAAGACGTTCAATGTTTCTGACTTAACTCCTTGTGTTGTAGGTAATGCCGCTTTGAAAGATGAAGATGGTTCGATTTCGAGGACGAAATATTCTCAAGAAGGGGAGAATGATGCAGGCCAACCTGATCAAGTTACGTTCATGTCTTGAAAGAAGCTACATTCATGCTATCATTGTGCCATGATGGAAGAAGTGGGTAGCATGTCGTATAAGACAAGAAAAGGTGTTGGTTAGCCTTGGAGAAGAGCCGAGCGTTCAAGCATTCACAAATTTGGCTATGGATGAAATTAGAAGTTGAAGATATAAATTTGTGTTTATGTTGTATTGTTGTCTTGCTATGGAAGACATTAATTCTTACTTGTTTGGTCATGTGTGACTATTTTTTAAACATAACCAAATTGTGGCCTTTTTGTTAGTTATATGTTTCCTTGTTGATTTAGGTTAACTAGTATTCTTTTCCTATTTGATTTAGGTAAAGGCCCAATCTATATAAGCCTAAAGACTTCATTATTTTTAGCACCTTACATTAATTCTACAAAGAAATTTTGACCAAGCCTTTGTGCTTCCAAACGTGTGACTTTAAGTTGTCCAATTTTGGAGTGATTCACAATTGAAGTTGTTCATTTGTTTGATCGAACAATTTGCAAGACCATCGTTGTCTTGAGGGTTGTTCGTATAGTATAGGTACTCCTTGATTTCACTCAAGAAGGTAAGTAGACTAGTTCCTACTTGTTGTCATTATTATTCATAGAGCGTCTTGCTTCTATCTTTTGTTTTCTTGTTTCCGCGTTTAATATTGCATCACGGTACTACACTCACCCCGGTTGTATCAACGCCAAACCCATCATTTTGCAGGAGCGACAACTTTCTCAAATTATGTTTGACACATCTTCATCTTGTACGTCTAACTGTTAATATGTCTCTTTAATGCAATATCAAATGCGGAAACAAGAAAAGATAGAAGCAAGACACTCCATGAATTATCATGACAACAAGTAGGAACTAGTCTACTTACCTTCTTGATGAAATCAAGGAGTACCTATACTATACGAACGACCCTCAAGATAACGATGATCTTGCAAATTGTTCGATCAAACAAGGAACGAGTTCAATTTTGAATCACACCAAGATTGGACATGTTAAAAGTCATACGACATTTGGGAGCAAAGTGCGGCCAATTTTCTTTTATGAAAATAATGTAAGGTGCTAAAAATAATGAAGTGTTTAGGCTTAGCCTTTACCTAAATCAACTAGGAAAAGAATAACTAGTTAACCTAAATCAACTAGGAAACAAATAACTAACAAAAAGGCCACAATTTGGCTAATTTAAGAATAAGTCATGCAGGACTCCAAAACAAGTAAGAATTAGTGTCTTTCATAGCCTTACATCACATGCCAATCTTCACAAAGTGCATAGAAATACTTGGCTCTTCTTCACCATCTAATGTGCATCATGAAGCTCTTTAGCTTGACTTCTCATGAATGGTCTTGAAGGCTTAAACGTGTCATGATGAGGTTGACCTACATCATTCTCCCCTTCTTGAGAAGATTTCGTCCTTCAAATTGTACCATCTTCATCTTTCAAAGCTTTCTTTAAGTCCAGCTTTTTCCTTCCTTTATTCTTCTTGACCGCTACCTTTTCATAAGCATCCTCCAAAGTTTTCCTCATCTTAGCATGCAATTCGAGCAACGTGGCTGCTCGGTTTTCTCAATCAATGCTAATAACTGCATCTCTCGGCAAAGGAACAAGATCAAGTGGTATCAAAGGATTAAAACCATAAACACATTCAAATAAAGTAATGCTAGTAATGCGATGAACAGTTCTACTATATGCAAACTCCATAATAGGTAATCGGTCAGCCCAAGTGCCGGACATCCCTTTTGTCAAAGCTCGAAGAAGAGCTCCCACGATGCGATTAACAACCTCAGTTTGACCATCAGTCTCTAGATGATGTGATGTAGAAAATAACAGTTTGGTGCCAAGAGCACCCCACAAAAACTTCCAAATGTGACTCAAAAACTTAGCATCCCTATCACTAACAATAGTTCGAGGCACACCGTGCAACTTTAATACATTAGCAATGAACAAAGAAGCAACATGTTATGCATCATCACATTTTCTACAGGGAATGAAATGAGCCATCTTAGAAAACCTATCAACAACCACATAGATGCTATCATGACCACCTCGAGATCGCAGTAGCCCCATCAACAAATCCATCGAAACATCTACCCAAGGCTAGTAGAAACGGGTAACAGAGTATACAAACCATGATTATTAGACCTACACATATCTCTTTCACACTCAAAACACGCTCCACATACTCTCTCCACACAAAAGGCATACTTGTTATAGTTAACATATAGGTTTTTGGCTCTCAAAACTTCAAACACTTGCCTTAAGTGATTAACATGGTCATCTAAACTTCTATTATAAATCAGGATATCATCAAAGTAGACAACCACAAACTTATTAAGAAACAGTTTAAGCACATGATTCATTAATCGCATGAACGTACTAGGTGCGTTGGAGAGACCAAAAGACATCACCAACCATTCATATAGACAAAAATTGGTCTTGAATGCAGTTTTCCACTCATCATCCTGTTTCATATGGATTTGGTGGTAACCGGACCTAAGATCAATCTTAGGAAACACACTTGAACCACATAACAAATCTAGCATGTCATCTAACCTTGGGATAGGATGACAAAACTTTACCGTTATCTTGTTGACGGCTCGGCAATCAACACACATCCTCCAGGTGCCGTCTTTCTTTGGAACCAAGATCACTGGTACGGCACACGGACTTAGACTCTCTCGACCTAGCCCCTTAGTTAATAGCTCATCCACTTGTCATTGCAACTCCTTAGTATCCTGTGGATTGCTTCGATATGCAGGTTCGTTCCGAATTTGTGACACCGGAACAAAGTAAATTTGGTGTTCTATCCCCCTCAATGGAGGTAGTCCACTCGGCATCTCCTTGGGAAACATGTCCCTGTATTCCTGCAAAACATCACTAACAACACTAGGCAAGGGGTGAACGTTAGTAGAAACTTCATCATTAGAGCTCAAGTAAACACCCTTATGAATTAGGCAAATTAAGAGTTTAGAACTATCATTACCTCTCAAATACTCACCTGGTTGGTTCATGGCACAAATATTACCTGACGGATTCGATGTACAAGCATTGGTCACGGCTTCGGATTTGGGCTCCATTGGAGCCTTAGCTCTAGCCTCCTCTTTCGTTTCCATGCGTTTGTAATCATCAATAACATGTTGCAGTGTTAAGGGCTTAAGTACATAACTCTTGCCCTCTAGCTTGGCCGTATAAGTGTTGGCCTTTCCATCATGATCAACACATGTATCAAACTGCCAAGGCCTGCCCAATATTAAATGGCACGCCTGCATAGGCACTACATCGCACAATATTCCATCTTGATAAGCTCCCACCTTGAACTTAATAAGTTCCTGCTTTACTACTTTTAATTCACCACATTCACTCAAAAACTGCAATTGATAAGGATGGAGATGTTTCCTTGTAGGTATACTAAGTTTTGTCACTAACTTGTGGCTTACTACATTAGTGCAACTTCCGGAATCAATTATCATCGAGCACACCTTTCCCTTTCACCCTACATCTAGCATGAAACAAGTTCTCACGCTGCACATCTCCTTCCTCCTGTACGCTCATAGTGCTCAAGTTCCTACATACCACTAAGAACATATTTACACCCTCTTCTTCTAACTCTTCCTCGCCGCACTCAACCAAATATGCCCCCTTATCCTCCTCAATCTCCTCTTCACTTTCTTCTTCACACATTACCATCATCAAGAATTAACATGGTCCTCCGTGTTAGACAATCCTTATCGAATGTCCATAGCCTTTGCATTTGTGACCCTGAAAAGAAGATGCACTAGGAGAATTGAGATGAGTCTTAGAATTACCTCCGGACCTCTTAGGTTCAAGCCCAGGTGCCGCGGCTTGGGCTAGCTGCTTAGGCTCTCGGTTTTGGCTTGCTAGGCTCTCGGGTTTGGCTTGCTCCCCTAGTGTTCAGCGTCTTCCACTCTTTTCTTCGACGTATGATAGTGGAATCCGAACCCCCTCTATATCGAGCTGCACGGCTTTCTTTAATCATCTTTTCGGCTTCAATGGCAGCTAAGGACACATCATGAAGAGAAACAAACACATGTAGCCTCAACTGATTCGAGATATCATTATTCAACCCATTCTTGAATCGGTTGATAGCCTCATCTTCTTCTTCGTCTTCCATGTCAAGTGATAGATGAATCTTCTCAAAGTCATCATAGTATTCTTCCATGGACTTCAACCCTTGTTCCAAATCATACAACTTCTACAACTGCTCTTGCTTGTGCCGTGGGTTTACATACTTACGGGTCATTATTTGCTTCAATTCCACCCAGGTTATGCGTGCATGTTGGTTATGTCTAAGTCTGGATCTTTTCTCAGCTTCTCACCAAGTAGAAGCATAGGACTTGAAAGCAGCAATGCCATATGTAGCCTTCTTCTCCTCAGTCATATCATTAATTTCAAATATCCGCTCAACTTGACGTTTCCATTCTAAAAATCTGTCAGGATCACTAGTCCCCTTGAAGGGCGGGATAGTAACCTTGACGCTGTTCAACCAACTGTCTCGGACATGGTCTCGCCCCCTCTGTTTGGTAAGATTGGTTGGACGTCCTCATAATGCTCAGCATATTCATCAAACTCACACTCTAAGTTCCTTCCACCAAAACCTCTAAGCCTCCCTTTTGGACCACGATCATAACCACGTCTTCCCATGTAGTCTCGGCCTCTATTATGCTGCATACTCTCAGATTTTATGGCCCCAAATCATGATCTTCAAATTCCTCGAACTCGGGTTGATCATCCTCTCGGGATGCTCTCATATCTCCCACGGGTGCTAAGTTTCTCCGTGCTGGCATTAATGGTGGTATGACATCCCGGGAAATCCTCATGGTCCTGACATTTTGAGAACCTCCATCTCTCAGCTCGTTTTGGCGAGCTAACTCCGCGAATTGCTCGGGTCTGACGGTGGAACCGTCACTACTTCCTTCTCCGGCATGCTTCTGATTGCTAGAGGATCTTTCAATGTTCTCCTCTCGGGCGCTAATTGCCTTTACTTCGGCCAAGAGGTCGACCAAAGAAATGTCAATCACAACCTTTTCTTCTTCGTAGCCATGTACCTGCAAAATAATAAAACTAGAGAATGTGTTAAGGTTAGTTAAAAATACTCTCTCTCACTTTTTGAATGACTCTCGTGTTCACTAAGATTTTCGGGTAGGATTTAACACTTGTCTTCAAATTGGTTCCTCTAATTGACCAAGTTCCTTAGCAACCTTTCAAGTTCACAAGATCAATAGTTTTCTTCGGGGTGAGTGACTTTATGTGACTCGATAGTTGGACAGCTTTTTAAGTGAGCCCAAGAAGCCAAGAATTATCTACAAAAGTGAAAATTCTGAGTTTTAGCACGAGGTCCTACAAGCTCAAAGATTAGAAATTTCTTATGTAGGAAATTACCTAAGAATTACTAATTAGAATTAATGCAATCAAAGAAGGAAAGTCAATATAGAAGAGATAAGGAAATTTTAGAAGCTTTCCCACTTTAGTTTGGAGTAGACCAATCCTCTCTCCTTAGACCTTAGGATTTTCGGGCCCCCTTTGTCACGCCCCGAACTAGGGGAGGCACGACTGGCACTCGATACTGTATTTGATCGAGTTAGCCACTAAACATACTAGCTAAGTAAACTGGGGGCCAACAGATCGGGCAGCACAACATCTGAAATACTAAGCCTGGACCATTAAGGTCATGCCCTGAATAACAATAAGCCATATAAACAAAGGTAGAAGAGCCAAAATAATAAAGTACTAGCTAGCCGATGAGGCCACGATTGAAGACATACATGCCTACACACATATATATACATGCCAAGCCTATGGGCTGGAAACTGAAAGCTACAAAAAGAAACCCAGAATACAGTGTCCACAATAGCCTCTAAGAGTGTCATAAGCATTGTCGAGACAAGGCCCCGACTATACCAAACTTTATAACAAAGGTAACCATTTTATGAAAGCTCCAGGAAGAGGTGGAGCTTACCAACTCACAGCTAAACCCCGAAATCCTAACGGAGGGGTCGGTCAGAGTCCCTACCTGGACCTGCACGCACGAAACAAAAATGCAGTGTCCCCAGGCAACGGGACATCAGTACGAATAAATGTACTGGTATGTAAGGCAGGCAGTAGAGTCATACATAGCTGATGTAAAATTAATAATAATAATAATAATAATAATAATAATGATGATAATAATAATAGAGATACCACCTGACACTGAAACTGTGATAGCCTCCATGGCCGACATCCGAATTCATAGTAATCAAGTATGCATGGTATGTTCGTGTAATCGTATGTCGTGAATACATATATATTGATGCAAATGC
>MCJB01002723.1:0-11374 GCA_002018475.1 Nicotiana obtusifolia | reverse complement strand
TATATATATATATAGAGAGAGAGAGAGAGAGAGAGTATATAGCGTCGTATATATCAAGTTATATATATATATATATATATATATAATACATATATAAACGATAAACTATATATATAAACAATAAACTATATATATATATATAGATATAAACTATAAACTATATATATATACATATATATAAGGCAATATATTGTATATATAGTTTATAAGGCAATATATATATATATATATATGTAGTTTATGTGTATTATATATATATATGCATACAATAAACTATATATATAAACTATTAACTATATATATATATATATGTATATATATACAACACTTATATAAAGCAATATATATATATATATATGTCTAATACATATACATAGTTTATATGCATATATACACAATATATACAACATATATACAAGACTTATATAGGCAATATATTTATATATGTCTAATTGCAATCTATATTAGTATATGCATATATAGTTTACAAGAAATTTCCGTTGATTAAAAAAAAATATATATATATATATAGGAACCGTTAGGCCCGCGGGCCCGGCCCATTTAGCCCGGGCCCATGTGGGCTTAGGCCCGTAGCGGGCCGGTCCTTTCCAGCCATACTCCATGACTCCTTGGATGCGCCCCGTGACGTCCTGGCAAGCCTCCCAATGTTCAGCGCCACGGTCGGCCTCATGGTCTCGGCAGCTCCAAGTGACAAGCGCGCAGGCGCCTCTGTCGCCCCACTGATAACCAGCGCCAGCGCCCAGCCACAGGCAGATGCCCACAGCGCCGCGCGCGAACCCTGATCCTAATAACAAAGTTGCTGCAAACGGACTTGTTTCTACCTTGTAGAAGACTAAGTCCTTTTCGTTGTAAATGTAGAATAGATTTACTTTATTTTCTTTTAGTATGCATCTACAGCTTTCATAGGTCAACTCTTGTAACTTTGGTTTATTTTTTTTAAGCATTATTAGGGGGGATCAAGCATTCAAAACTTTCTAGCAAGCAAACAATTCTCTGTACTGGTGTCTCTCCACCTCGACACTGCGTAGCTTTTCTGTAATAGCTTTCATTTATACAATCAAGCTTTCTTTTTCAATTCTCTCTACTGTTCTCAGTTGCTCACGACATTGGTTTTCTCGTACGGCACTGACAATCTAGTCTAGCGTACGGAGGGGACCTCAGTTGGCGGACAACAATCGTGCTAACATCGATTGCTTAGCCTTACGTTGTCCTTCCAAAAAATCTCAGGAAGGCGCCACGTAATAGTATGTATGCATACATATATGAATTCTAGCATAAAAAGTATAAGGCTTTTTATTAAAATTTTTGACTTTAGGCCACTAACTTTGTTGAGTTGCCCTTATTTGAAGTTTGAATTGGAAATGCACTTGTACATTTTAGTTTATTGACTTACACGTGTAATTTTATAATTTGAATGTCGGACGTATTGAAAAACAAATTGAGATGTCAAAATTTGCAAGTAGCCTTTCAGTAATCGTATTCTGTCCAAACTTACTTGTAGAATGGATATTTCAAATGTGATGTCATTTAAATTTAATGAAGTACATCCAACCAAATGGAAGAGTTTGTTATTCCATATTTAATTTAATTAAGAATAAACGTGCGTTAGCGTTGACAAAGTTGAAGTGTTGACCGTGTAGTAAACTTGCATAGTTCATAGACCTTTTAGGAAGAAAAAAATAAACAGAGAGTAAAAAGTCTGATCAAACGTTAAACCTGTCGAATAATAAGACAAAAGGTATTGAAGGGTATTTAAAAAATCAAAAGAAAAAAGTTTAAAAAGAAAACAGTAGAACTAAAATCAAAGCAAAACGACAATGTGGATTAGAAAAGTAAATTTGCAAATCAGAAAAATCTCTTATATATAGTGGGAAAAAGTATATCATATATTTATCGATATAATGAACGTGTTCCTCAGGTGCATTTACATGTATTAACAATGTACCAAATATAACTAATCATCATATTATATTATAAGTGTGGACAGTGGCGGAGCTACCTTATAGAAAGGGTGTCAAATGACACTCCTTCGCGAGAAAAATACACACTGTAGATTGGTAAAAAAGTAAATTATATGTATATATAACTATATATTGACTCCTCTTAATTTCCTAATATGTTTACTTTATATATTTTGACACCCCTTAACGAAAATTCTGGCTCCTCCACTAAGGGGTTGTTTGGTAGGCTATACTAAGTAAAATAATCCTTGTATAAAAATTTAATCCGTCCAATACAATGTATACCTAATATATGGATTACTTATACCTCATAGGAGGGCTTAGCTAATACCAAGGAAACCAAGGGATTACTAATCCCTGCATTAACTATACCTGGATAAGACTCTAAAATTACTAAACCGCCCCTCAAACCCTTTTCCTAAATTTCTTTATATACAGAAAGAAGAATATTCAAGGGTATAATTGTAAAGAAGATTTTGTACAGTTTTAAACCAAACACAAGCTTAGATTATACATTGCATAGCTAATTTTTAATATAATGAACCAAACACTTGATAAAAAATAATCCCAGCACTACAATCCATGCATTACTAATCCTTACATTACTTGTGTTCATACCAAACGACCCCTAAGTGTGAAGCCCCAAGTCAAAAGTTGAAAGACCGAAATAACCCTACAAAGTTGAATGACTATAAAATCTATTGAAAAATAACTATATTACCTTTTTCATAAAATTGTTACATTAAACAACATTCTCTTTGTTGTTATAAGAATATGGAGAATTTGAGAAGCTATGTTGAATACTAAATAAATACACTAAATTCATTGAATATTTAATACATGGACCATATTGATCTTCTAAATGCTGATACATCGTGAAACACAACAAATAAGTTTTTGTTCCTCATTCCGTTTCTTCCGTTCAATTGTATTTAAGTTCTTACATAAAGCTAGTTTAAGTTATAATATTTTCAACTTACTTGCATTTCTCCTATTTAAGAACAATCTTTACAAAATTTTCACTTAAGTCTTTACTTACAAATTAAAGAGAGATTTCGGTAATTGCCGTGGAAAGAGAAGTTGAGACGACAGCGGCATTAGTCTTCATTGCATCATTTTGAACTTCATTCTTCTCTCCACTCTCAGAAAGATGGCATTAAAGTCGATCAGGCCTCGGGTTAAGGAGCCACACGAGCATATTCACAAGAATATGATCACTCTTTCATCCTAGAATGTTAAGAATTTGGTATTCAGGTTGAGGTTACTATTAGATTCATTTTCTTCCTTAGATAAATTAATTACTTTAACTAGATAATATGGTGGTTTGGTTGGTTTTGCAGATTTATAGTACTAGATTTTTGGAATTACTCCTCCAATTTTGCTGCTAAGAAAAAGTGTTAATTCTCTCTCTGCACTTCAATGTCTTAATCTGTACTTTGCTTGTGGTAAACTTTCGGTAGACTTTTGAGTTTTGAGTGTACAGAACATATTTTGAAAACTTTGGTACAACTCATATTTTATCATTTAAAATCTATAAATGAGTAAACAAACTTAATTTGTTGCGAAATGTAACAGTGTATACAATTATGTAACTCATAATTGTTATTGTTCTGACTTTATTGTCCTTAATTAATTTTATGAGGAAAATGAAAGACTTTTATTTATTTTGATGAATGCTTGTATGATTTTAACTTCTTAAAATTTTAATTTTAAGTGAAAGGAATTCAAAATTGTTAAAATAGGAGAAATCCATGGAGGACTGAAAGATGTGGCTTGCAAGAGGTTAGAAGAGTTAAATTTGCTTTATTTATAGTGATTTGTTGGTACTATACTAGATATGTACTGCATGTGTATGACGAATAATCGCATATTTATCCATATTGAAACTATAATTGATAGCGTCATGGTTGGAATTTTTAGCCGAGGTTGAGTTGGCTTCTTTTCGTAAGAGGTATTAAGAATACCTAGAAATGATAACTTTTTGTATATTTGGATTTGTAACTTATATTTCATCAAATGTTTGTAGAATATGTATATTTTAGTTTATAACTTAACCATTGTAGATTTAGATGTACAAAAACTAGTGCTTTCAAATTGATGATGCAACATATGATGAGTTTGATGTATGCGTGGGGTTCGGGTAATTCTTGACTCCACTAAAAAAGGTGTGTCCGGTTTTGAAGTGAGATATTTGCCAGATATTTCGTAGAAAGATTGGCCAATTTAGCAAATGTGGGACATGTGGTTCCAAAGCGTCCACATTTATTTTCGGCAACTATTGCTGCGTTTGCCTGAAAGAGAAAGAAAAGGAGAGCGACTCAGTCACTCCCACCATTTCTTTTATTTCTTCTGTTCGTTTTTATAATGTTACATATATATATACTAAGTAATATATTCTATGCCTTTTAACGTCCCTTACTCGTGCAAGTTCCAGTAATTCTATCCACCTTTTTTGGCCCCACGTTGCCCACTTTTTATTCTCCTTCTCTATGTATTTGTTGATGTGATCTTCTTCTAAGATTCCCATATGTTGCTCTTCTCTTCACTTTTATCTTGATTTTCCACTCTCATTTTCCTTAGAGAGCATATATTTTTATTTCTAAGCATTTCAAATGGAAAATTTGCTCATCCTGTTTTCTTTTCTCTTTCTTGAATCAAGATCGGATTTTGGCATTTAAAACCGTTCTTGAATTGTAACTTCATGTTATCTTGCTCATTGCTACTAATTTCCAGTCAAAAGAATCAATCTTTTGAGGAGGGCTGATTGTTTGTGGAATTGTTTTGCAACTTGATTTTGGTGGAAGAGCATTTGGGTTTTGTAGTAGTGAGCATTCTTGGACCTGTAGAAAGGGTCTTATGAATAATGAAATGGTATAACTCTGGAATAAATACTGAAATTTTGTGTAAGTGTGGTATTCCAGCAGTATCTAATCCAAGTATACATACTCCCCCACGACAGTTGTGTCTTAGGCCTTAAGGATGAAGTTAGTAAAAGAGGAAGAGAAGCGTATGGATCCATTGTTTCCTAGATTACATATAAATGATGCAGATAAAGGAGGTCCAAGAGCACCTCCTAGGAACAAAATGGCTCTTTGTGAACATTCGTCCGTTACCTTATCGCCTCAAAGGTTCATCTCTACTTCTGCTCCTGCTCCTGGATCAATGTCAATGCTGCCTCTCCTGCCTAATAGCAGCAACTCTATTCCTGCAGCATCTTCTAGTCTTGTAAGTCCTGAATTTTGTGTACTCTTATTTTACTTGGAGAATAGAGGAACTTCCAAGTGTTTCCTTTTGAGTTTCCATCAGGGAGAACAGTTTGTTATTTGGTAGACTTTACATCCCTTTTAGGAAGTCAAAGATCAGATTTTTGATACTGTGATATATCATTTTAATAGTAGAAGTCCAGTCAATTGCATTCTATTTAAATGTGTCGAACAACAACAACAATCTAGTGTAATCCCACAAGTGGGGTCTGGGGAGGGTAGTGTGCCTTACCTCTACCTTGTGAAGGTAGAGAGGTTGTTTCCGATAGACCCTCGGCTTAAGAAACAGTAAACAGGAAGCAACCAACTATTTAAATACAAAGTAGAAATTTGATGAGTTCAAAACAGTATATGCAATCATATGGTCTTAGAAAAGGGGGTAAACTAGGTATAGATATAAGTGTAGTATAAGCATTTACTAAAATCTTTTATGCAATTCAGTCACGAGTTTCTTCATCATCCAAAACCTTTGGATCTTGATCTACTTAAAATCCTTTGTTTAGGTATTGTTTGTCCTGTTTCAGATTGAGTTAGTTTGTTTATCCCCTTTATTACCAACTCATGGTAATCAGGAAATAGTACTTTTGCTTTATAGATTATGCCTTGTCTTTCCTTAAATGGGAAAATTTTTGGATGCTTTTGACTCATTATGACTGAATCACACAAGCTCTTGAAAAACTGTAGGTTGGTTGCAACAAAAAGAGTTTGTTTTCTCTATCCCACAATTCATCCGAGTCTCCTCATTTTATTGATATACTTCATCCGTATTCTTCTGGAGGAGCAAACTTTACAATGGGACGTCCTGATGTACGACCACTGAAGCCGCTAAATCCTCAAGTTTTAAGTCTTAAAGGGAATTTGCCTAGTACATCTAAATGTAATCTTCTTCAGCCACACGATTTATCATACTCGAATAGTAACACTTCTGCCAAAAAGTTAGGAAGGGGAAGTGATTTTTGTGGTCCAAAGTTGGTTGCATCAGGGAAACCTCTAAATAATGGTCATATACCTAAAAGTGCAGAGAAAGAAAAACTGGTTATATCAAGCTACACACCTTCTTTGACAGGCGGTATGCAACTAAAGTTCCGGGAGCATAGTATAAATCAAGCTGGAGATCTAGCTCAGTGCCAAAAAAGAGAGCTTTGTGCTAAACTACCAGCTCCTCATCTGTCAACTAGAGACAAGTCAGTGGTGCATAGAGCTTCAAGTCCAGTACATACTGAACTAAATATCAAATCATTTGTATCAAGTGCTCCGGAAAATAGATGTGGTCTGGTAGTTGATTTGAATAGGTGTACTGATTCTACCTCCGAATCTGATGAAGACAGTTGGGAGCACACAAGGAAGGCCACAGCAGATGTTACATATGCAAAGCATGAAGATGACACAACAAAGAGATGTGCTACCATAATGGAAGGCCCGTCATGTTCCTTTCTACCTCGTGAAGAGAACCATCGTAGTCCAAAGCGAATTAAATCCTCTTCTGACTGTCCTGAAGGCCAGATTAGTGGGACTCCAGAGGTAGGAGATACAGACAGAAGTGAAGGAATCTCAGAAGCTTCTTCCTTGAACTCTAGATTAGTAGAAAAAGTGTGTCCAGATAATGTCATAGCATTGATAGGTCAAGACCTATTCTGGAAAGCAAGAAGAACCATTGTACAGTAAGTCTCTTTAACTAGTCCTTTTTTATGTCTAACCAACTCATTGTGACAGTATAATTGAAAATTATTGGCTTGATTCAGGGGTTAGTCAAATATGTGCTGATTCTAATTTGTCTACTTTCAGCCTGTGTCATGCACATATAATATCATATCTTTTTCTATTCGGAAACTTGACCTCTTTCAATATTTTTTTTCTGTGATGTACCATTTAACTTGCATTTTCACTATTTTTCAGCCAGCAGCGAATCTTTGCAATACAACTATTTGAGCTGCACAGGCTAACAAAGGTACGTTCGTCTTCTATTAGTTAGATTGCCCTTTTCTTTTGTTTTTTTGAAGGGACAAAGCGCTCAATAGTCATATGAAGGGTGGTTAATTTAGTCTTTAATGTTCGATGCCCGACCTGTATGCTTTAATCGAAGGGCAGAAAAATCTTCTAAAGTCTACTGGAAGTTTTTTAATAGAAGGACCAATTGCAACAAAATCAATAATTAGAAGGGGATTGAGGAGGTTTTTGGTGTTCTGTTTAAATTTTGTAAGAATATTACTTATTCTACAATCTTTACAGGTTCAGAAATTGATAGCCAGATCACCAGATATATTGTTCAAAGGCAACTTCTATCTCCACCAACCTTCTATCAAATTTTCTTCTTTGAAAAAGTTACCATGTGATAATGTTCTTGAACCTCCTGCATTGGCTGTTGAACCAAAAGTTTCTCCAAAACTGAACAATTCTGAGCATCCAGCAGATAATAATGCTTATGAAAAGCTGCTTCCCCTCCACAAAGATAATGACAAAAAGCTTATACCACAGCACTCGTCTCAAAAACCAAATGTAGGGACACCAACATCCAGATCTTTTGTATCTGATCCAAAATTAGCATCTCGGTGCGTCCAACCGCCTCCTGGATATCAGTGGTTAGTTCCAATAAGATCGCCTTCTGAAGGACTTGTATATAAACCTTATACAGGACCTTCTGCACCACCCACCGGGTTCATGGCGCCAGTTTATGGTAGTTGCAGGCCCGTGACCCTATCTCCTATAAGTGGAGACGTTTCGAATGTGCCTTATAGTGTACCGACTTCTCATAAGCAAGGTGTTGGTATTTTTCCTGGTACTGCAATCCTTGATCAGTCCTGCATTCAACCTTATCCCATGCCTGTGATAAAACCATCTGCTTCAAGTTCAGCTGTTGAGAAAATAAATCCATTTCCTGGAATCAGGTCAAGTGAGAGGGAAAATAACCCATCTATGCATGATGTTAACTTGGTCAGACCTCATAAAAAATCATGCAATGTTTCATGCCAGAAGAGCGCGGGTATGTCAGAATGTGATCGGACTTTTCAGGCGGATAGAGGGAGTGACATGCAAGGAAGTAGTGCAAGTAGTCCTTCTGAGAGAGTGCAAAGGGATGCGCTCTCTCTTTTTCCTATCACACCAACTGCAAAATCTTCAGATCAACCAGTTAAAGATAACAATATGGACCAGCGAATTCAAGTCATCAAGGTTGTGCCTCATAACCCAAAGTCAGCATCTGAATCTGCAGCTCGAATTTTTAGGTCTATACAAGAAGAAAGGAAACTGAATTTTTAGTATCCAAAACCGTACAGCTTGATCTTGTAAGAAAACCCTTTCTTGTTGTACTTTTTCCAATTTGCTAAATTTCCTTCATTTTTTATTTTCCCTCTTTGAAAAAAGGTTCTTTACTGTAAGTATATTCAATGCAAAGTAAGAAAGCAACACAGGTTCATTCTTTTTCTACAAATTCTTCCTTCTCTTAATTTTCTCTTCCAATGATCCTGCTCCGTCATACTTTTCTGACTCTGGTACATTGACTGTAAACTTTCTTGATATGTAGGACGAGAGTAAAGATACAAGAGAATGTACAGTATTAGAAATGTTTTCTTTCTTAAAAAACTGATCTATTTCTTTGAAATGAAATTGGGGTGGGAGTCTGTTTACCCTTAAAATCGGATAACAATTGAATTTGTTCGCAGAGCTAAGGATCCGTAAATCAGTTTGATACCAAATAAACGTAAGTCGTAAGTAATCAGAGTGCTATAAGAGAGATAGAGCAATCAAACCGTAAATATATTAATGAAGAATCGCATGTAATGGATCTGAACAAACAGTAGTAGAGAGCTTAATATTGAATTATGAAGAACAGTAGAGATGATAAAGTAAATTGCCTAGTGAGATGAGAAGAATGAGTTGCCATTCAATGAAGGAACTCTGCCTTTTTTATAGGCAAGTGTTAAAGTCCTAGGTAAGTGTAAAAGTCATAAGTAAGTGTAAGAGTCATAATAAAAGCAGGGAACTGATTACAAGGAAAACCCCATTAATCATGGGATTTAATACTCTTAAATGATAGCATAACGGCCGTAATGGTTGAGGTAATTAATTCTGGCGAAACGTCCGATGATTAGCGAGACCTTCGGGTTGGGGCCGGTCCACAATCACGAAGCGTCTCCTGGCCGACTATACCAGTTGTTTTATTTCGGTCTCTCCATCCAGTGCGACCGATTTGCCGTTCCTGGACCGGGGCAACCCGATCTCATTTCGTACCCGAACCCGACTTCATTTAGGTATATCCGACCCAATACAGATAGTCCCCTCGTTTTGGAGAGTAAGGACAATAAACGACATGAATTATCGGATCTCGGGCTCACTACTCGAACGATCGATACTTATCATAAAGTATGTGATAAGAACACAACCGCCAAAGTCACCGATCCCCAAAAAGATTTTATATATGACGACATCATAATGACGTGCACAGCCGTCGATGTAGGCAATCATTGCGCACCCTTTTTGCAGAACCTAGTACTGCATTAAATGCGTGCATTTAGTGCCGCATACCTCGTGCTCTGTGCCTCCGCTTTTTTGAAAAAGTATAAATACTTCCTTCCCCTTCAGATTAATTTGTTTGTCTTCATGTATTAACTCACTTTGTCCTCATATATTTACTTACTTTGTCTCTTTTGAACCTCTTCTGGGCAGACTGTTCATCTTCTTCATCTCAAAAATCTTTCTGAATCCTTCTGCTTCCTTTTATTTCTATGGCTAAAACATCAAAATCGGTTCCCCATAGACAATCGTCCCCTGCTCAACCTGCTGAAGAGGCTGAGCCCATCGATATTGAGGAGCCTTTTGCGGAACCTCCATTGAAGGCCTTCATACCAACGGAGATGGTATATAGGTACTGATTTTAAAGTCGAGAAGCCGTCTTCTGTACCTGGTCGAGGTGAACCGGTTTCAGACTATATTAATTCCATTACCCCACAATACCTTGACAGGGTCAAGGCCGACTGCCATTGGGATGATAAAGAAGTAATAATACCTTCCCCTAGCGAGTCCATAACCACATATGTAGAGGGGTACAGTAGTGTGTATACCTATCCATTCACATTAGGGCCTGTAGATCCCATGATTGTGGAATTTTGTAGGAGGTATCAAGTTACTTTAGCTCAAATGCATCCCTCTGTATGGCGTATAATCTACCTTTTTCGCTTCTTTATAGACAAGGTCGAGGGGGGTCCTTTCACCCTCGACCATCTACCCAGGCTGTACAGTCCCCGAATGTTCCGGGGGGGACTGATTAACTTAGCCCGCCGGGCCAGTAAGGCCCCGTTTTCGAGCATAGACGAGGACAGGGATCGGGGTTGGATGAGCCGGTATGTTCGGATAAAAACTTCCGATCTGATTCCTGCTGATAGTATACCGTTCCCTGAGAAGTGGAATACGACGCGTAAGTATTCTTATACTTTAATCCTTCCATTACTGATTTTTGACATATAACTGATTCATAATCATGTGCAGCCGTTCGCCAGCCACCGGGTGCGATTAATGACTTGAAAGACTGGGTTAGAAAAATCGTGGCCCAGCGACCATATTCTGAACGGGCCTGGAGAGAGATATCCAAAGGTCTCTGGGAGGCCAAGAATCATGGTGAGCTTCACCTGTGCTTGAACCTATCGGATCGGTTGGTATCAATACTCAATACTGATATTTTATAACTTCCATTTTGCAGGTCTATCAAAAGATGCCGAGTTGAGGTCGGCAGTTGTTAGCGGGACCGTTCCTCGTCCTCTTCCTGCATCGGTGAAGGAAGGAGGAAAGAAAAAGATAAGGGCTCTCGAACAAGCCGAGCCCGAGAAAAAGAAAAGGAAGAAAATGGCGGCTCGGAAGGCCAAAACCCCCAATGCCGCTGCCGAGCTGAGCGAGGACTCCGATGAGGCAGGGAGTCTTAGACATAATAAAAGCCCTCGGGGAGTCCCCGGGCTTGCTGCGGAGGGAACCGGTACCTCCCCTGAGATCGGTGTCGAAAAGGAGGTAAGAAACGAAGGTCGAGCCAATGTGCAGAGTTCGGCACCGAAGCCTTCGAATATTCCCGAAGCGACGCATTCACCATCTTTCTCGGAGACGTCCCGAGATGCTGAGACTCATAGGCCGGGCAAGGTACCGATC
>MCJB01002721.1:0-11911 GCA_002018475.1 Nicotiana obtusifolia | reverse complement strand
AAGTTAGCTCCGCGGGGAGATGGACCATGCCAAATATCGCAGAATATAAATAACAACTCTTATGTTATGGACTTGTCTAGTAGCATTGCTTTCGGACATGACGGTGCTTTGATTTCGAGGACGAAATCCTCTCAAGAGGGGGAGAATGATGCAAATAAATTTGATCAAGTGTTATCAATGCCATCTATGAACAAGACAAGAAAAGGCGTTGGTTAGCCTTGGAGAAGATCCAAGCGTCCATAAATCTTGCTATGGATGAATCTTGTGTTGAAGATGTACATTTTGTATTTATGTTGTATTATCGTGTAGTTATTGAAGACATTAATTCTTATTTGTTTGGTCCTGCGTGACTATTCCTTAAATTAGCCAAATTGTGGCCTTTTTGTTAACTAGTTGTTTCCTAGTTGATTTAGGTAAAGGCTCATTCTATATAAGCCTAAACACTTCATTATTTTGATACCTTTTGACATTATTATCAATCAAAAAATGGCAGCACATTGCTCCCAAAATCGTGTGAATTAACTTGTCNGCGAAGAGGAAGAGTTAGAAGAAGAGGGTGTGAATATGTTCTTGGTGGTACGTAGGAACTTGAGCACTATGAACATACAGGAGGAAGGAGATATGCAGCGTGAGAACTTGTTTCATGCCAGATGTAGGGTGAAAGAAAAGGTGTGCTCGATGATAATAGATTCCGGAAGTTGCTAATGTAGTAAGCCACACGTTAGTGACTCAACTTAGTATACCTACGAGGAAACATCCTCATCCTTATAGATTGCAGTGGTTGAGTGAATGTGGTGAATTAAAGGTAGTAAGGTAGGCACTCATTAAGTTCAAGGTGGGAGCTTATCAGGATGAAATCTTGTGTGATGTGGTGCCTATGCAGGCGTGCCATTTACTATTGGGCAGGCCTTGGCAGTTTGATAAATATGTTGATCATGATGGAAGGGCCAACACTTATACAGTCAAGCTGGAGGGCAAGAGTTACGTACTTAAGCCCGTAACACCGCAACAGGTTAGTGATGATTACAAGCCATGAGGGAACTGAAAGAGGCGGCTAGAGCTAAGACTCCAATGGAGCCCAAATTCGAAGCCATAACCAATGCTAGTACATCAAACCTGTCAGGTAATATTTGTGCCATGATGCAACCAGGTGAGTATTTAAGAGGTAATGATAGTTCTAATCTCTTAATTTGCCTAATTCATAAGGGTGTTTACTTGAGCTCTAATGAAGAAGTTTATACTAACGTTCACCCCTTGCCTAGTGTTGTTAGTGATGTTTTGCAGGAATACAGGGACATGTTTCCCGAGGAGATGCCGAGTGGACTACCACTTGATCTTGTTCCTTTGCCGAGAGATGCAGTTATTAGCGTTGACGGAGAAAATCGGGCAGCTGTGTTACTCGAATTGCATGCTAAGGTGAGGAAAACTTTGGAGGATACTTATGAAAAGGTAGCGGTCAAGAAGAATAAAGGAAGGAAAAAGCTTGACTTAAAGAAAGGTGACTGGGTTTGGGTGCACTTCCGAAAGGAAAGATTTTCGAACCATAGGAAAGGGAAGTTAGCTCCGCGGGGAGATGGACCATGCCAAATATCGCAGAATATAAATAACAACTCTTATGTTATGGACTTGTCTAGTAGCATAGCTTTCGGACATGACGGTGCTTTGATTTTGAGGACGAAATCCTCTCCAGAGGGGGAGAATGATGCAAATAAATTTGATCAAGTGTTATCAATGCCATCTATGAACAAGACAAGAAAAGGCGTTGGTTAGCCTTGGAGAAGATCCAAGCGTCCATAAATCTTGCTATGGATGAATCTTGTGTTGAAGATGTACATTTTGTATTTATGTTGTATTATCGTGTAGTTATTGAAGACATTAATTCTTATTTGTTTGGTCCTGCGTGACTATTCCTTAAATTAGCCAAATTGTGGCCTTTTTGTTAACTAGTTGTTTCCTAGTTGATTTAGGTTAAGTAGTTATTCTTTTCCTAGTTGATTTAGGTAAAGGCTCATTCTATATAAGCCTAAACACTTCATTATTTTGATACCTTTTTGACATTATTATCAATCAAAAACCGGCAGCACATTGCTCCCAAAATCGTGTGAATTAACTTGTCCAATTTTGGTGTGATTCAAAATTGAACTTGTTCCTTTGTTTGATCGAACAGTTTGCAAGACCATTGTTGTCTTGAGGGTTGTTCGTATAGTATAGGTACTCTGTGACTTCATCAAGAAGGTAAGTAGACTAGTTCCTACTTGTTGTCTTGATAGTTCATTGAGCGTCTTACTTCTATCTTTTGTTTTCTTATTTCCGCGTTTAATATTGCATCAATTGGTATCAGAGCAATTATATTGCATCACCGTCTCCTAGTATGTGCGTCACCTCAATACCAAACACATAACACGTATATTCAGGGGTTCATACCCTCAGCACAACGTTTAGAAGTGTTACTTACCTCGAACAAGCAAAATTTGATATCGAGAAAGCCAAACAATACCATAGAGACTCTATCCCGTGCGTGCCGACCTGCGAATGGCTCGAAACTAGTCAAAGGCAACTCAAGAACATTAAATAATGCCAAAGGAAATAAACCCAATTGGTAAATGTTGAATCTTTAATGAAAAGCTCAAAGTCAACCAAAAAGTTAAACCCGAGCCCGCACCTCAGAGCCCGACGAAACTTACAAAATCCGACAACCCATTCAATTGCGAGTCCAACCATACTAGTTTCACTCAAATCCGACTCAGAATAGATGTTCAAAACCCACGAATTGACTTTATGAAATTTTTGACAAAACCCCCCAAATTTCACTTTGAAATCATCAATCAAATGCCAAAAACGAAGACGGATTCATAGAATACTTACCCCAATCTATATAATGAAAATCGCCACCAAAATCGCCCAAATCCAAGCTCCACAACTCAAAATATGATAAAATGAACAAACTCTCAATATTATATGTTTCTGCGCAACTGTTCTACCTTGGTTCTCATGCCAAATGATCTCGAAACTCACTTTTGATGCCTCTAATGGATTCCTTGTGAGATTCCAACAAGTTAGAATTTTGAATCACTCCATTTGACCTTATAATGAAGGAGATATGTTGGTTTCAATATTTGAAAATAGTGTAGATTTTTAAATACGAATTCAGTGGCAATTTCGTAATTAATTTGAAAAAAAGTCTGGCAACCCAATTCTTAGTGAAATGACCATAAATTCCTCATACGATGTCGTACCTTGATGTTCACTTGCTATGGTTCCAAAATCACGATGCAGATCTAATTCTTCAATCAAAACAGAAATTGGAGCTCATTTTCTTAATGTGGTACCATTTATGCTTGAAGAAACGACGTCGAAACATAAAAAACGAGCGCAACACAACCCAAACCTATCCAAAACTCACCCGAGCCCCACAGGACCCCGTCTATACATAACAACAAGTCTCATAACATAATACGGACTTACTCGAGGCCTCAAATCACGTATAACAACATCAAAACCACGAATCGCACCTCAAATCAAGCTTAATGAACTTTGAATCTTTCAACCTCCAAAACTCATGTCGAACCTTATCAAATCAACTCTGAATAAACTCAAATTTTACACACGAGTCCCAAATGACATAAAAGCTATTCCAATTTTCGGAACCACAATTCGAACCTGATATCATCAAAGTCAACTCCCGGTCAAACTTATGAACATTCCAAAGCATCAAATTTCCAACTTTTGCCAAGCAGTGCCGAAACCTTCTTGAAATATTCAAATACAAATCCTGACATATGCCCAAGTTCAAAATCGCCATCCGGACCTAACGGAACCATCAAAATTCCGACCCGAGGTCAAGTACTAAAAAGTCAAACTTGGTCAACTCTTCCAACTTAAAGCTTCCTAGTTGATAATCATTTCTCCAAATCAATTCCGAATAACCTGAAAACTAAAACTAACAATTCACACAAGTCATAATACATCATATGAAGCTACTCAAGACTTCAAACGTCTGAACGGAATGAAAATGCTCAAAACGACTGGTCGGGTCGTTACATTCTCCCCCACTTAGACATACGTTCGTCCTCGAAAATGCCTAAAGTCGTTAAAAAGCCATCAAATCACCGTGTAACCTTACCATGCACATACCCGGGGGTGATCCCACGTTCGAACCATGTAAGCCTGATAACATAACATAACTGGAGATCATTACTTCAACCTTAGTCTGTAAACCTTAGAACCCAAATTTCCAACATCCGCATCCTTACAAGACCAGAATCTCGTATCTACACATTGTATAAGCCTGAACAAGCTATATCAAGCCATAACCATAACCCAAGACGTAATCACATGATATACCACATAACTCGCTTGCTCGTAGCAATAATTCTCGATCACAGTAGCTGCTCAACACAAACCCAATACCAATAATAAGCTTCATATAAAATAAAACCTCATTCAAAACCTTCGTACACTAGCGATGATGAAAGAAACATACAGAAACTCATAACTACTCATCAGATTGACAAGTCATAGAGCCCTCTTTCGTCCGACAAGAACCGAAGCCAAATCCTAAGTCGATTTCTGATATTCTTCCTCCATACTATAATAAAATCCGATAGTACCCATTATAGGTCCCATGACCTCATCTCATCAAACACAACCATTTTATCGGCATGCCACACCAATACAACCTAAAGCCACAACTCGTGCAACCCGTGCACCAATGAGCTACAATTCAGATGCACCCAAAAATGGAAAATGACTCAAATGAAAGAACCGTTCCGCAAGCTCAACAAGTATCACCACCACCATAATGCTATGAACCTATCATACATAGTAAAACCAAGACACACGAATCTAACACAAAGGATAATATCCCAACACAACTCTGCTGCAATGCGTGACTCCATCCAAACAATGGTCCCATGAAATACCTCAAGCCACAATACTCAATATCAATAACCACGTGCAATTCGGCATCAAGTACATGAAGTGCACGACCATAACCATGTAGAAGCGAATAACACTATATACCACAGCCCAAAAAGACCATAACCAAGGTGCAATCAACCATTCAACACCCCAATAACCATCTCGCTCGAATTCCGCTACGAGGCCCAAATAGAACAACATCATGTGTGCATATAACCAACAAAATCGCAACTCCTCGTAGCATAGAAGAGTAACACATATAACATATCAGAACATGCTCAAGCTCAACTCTAACCGAAGGACACACCCTTCAACAATAATGGTTTTGAGTCAACAAATCCGACTCGATGTAGAATACACATCCTCATTGGGCCTACTAATGAGCCCCAAATCAACTCCGGTCATCCGCAAATGGATAAATGGCCCTCCAAAAGTCCACATTGACCTAACCATAGCATGTGTTACCATCTAGCTAAATTTGGCCACATCTTCATAGTCCATAACCCCGAAACAATCTGCTTATAAGAACTTCTAGTCTCCAAATCCATAGAGCACATGAATCAGCATAGCCGATCCCAACTCCACCACTCGAATGGATAACACATATCTCATACATAATCATCCTCACGAGAAATACTTTTAGAATTCTTCCATGCCACATAGCAAAATCTGAACATCAGCAGTCAATCAACTAGGAGAGTACTGCAATACCGATGAAGCATCCGTAAGTCAAAACACAGTGTGCGCCTTCTGAAATGCGCACCATTCTCATGCAATACCAAGTAGTAATAGCATTCATATAGTCATCTAAACCGTCCATGTTGTCTATGAATTCATGGCCTTCCTTTTCTAACTGAACTGTGAACTTGCACATGCAAATCTCAATTCCCTACAACACACTGCATCTATCATGCCATCATGTGAAAAGCACGAGAATCTCATAATCAACTCTGAGTCACCATCAAGATGCATACCCGATTACTCAAAAACCTTCCATTTGATCCCAACCAGGAGAAAATTACAATACGCAACATGCTCCTCACGCCGGTAGGAAATATCCATTTCAAACCGTGGTAGAGACCATCGAGAACTCTTCGAAACCCATTTGCACTTAACCAATCCATCAGAATTGAATCTCTCTAACTCAACCAAGCCACGCAGATCTCCAAACCCAAGAGTATTGCTACAAAACACCTGTAGAGATTCACCACATCATAAGTACCTAAAGAACCGATCATATCCACTACCGCGCTAATCCAACCTACTACCAAGCTGTCCTATTTCTCTGAGTTCCTTCTGAATTACCCTCAAGTTGACACTTCTCCGTGCCAGAACACCATGATCCTTACCAAAAGCTCACCACCAGAGATCCTAGCATAAAACCACACCGCCCTAAGGCCCATAAGCTGTTGTATCCCTCTTAAGCACCCAAAAGTACCACAACCGAGTCACCCACTCTGAAGAGACCTTCTGTGAATCTAAAGACGTTTCCTTTACTTTCCTAATACTTAAATGTAGAATCCATAATGATATAAAAATACCGTGAGTCTCGACACCATCCAATATAAATCTCAGATTCTAGCCATATACAAATCCGAAAAATTCTCTATTGCTACATATAAATCTTGAATCCACTAGAACCTTCTCGAGAGTCGTCCACTCTGCTCAAATCTCAATTGCACCGCCCAAACAGGCCGAACGACCTGTGCCCCATTAGCACGACAACACCCAAAGAAGTAACCCGCCTTAACGCAACCGAGCAAATTCCTACTCCGTGTGCACTACATCCTTCACGAATAACAATTCAATTATTCCATGATTCCCATATACCCATAAAGTGTAATACACCATGCATCTAGAAATTTCCTTGCTTAACTCATCCTCAAAACCAACCTCTACAAGTCATAACCGATCCACAAGTATGCCTCAGGCCGAAACCAATATAACACGTAACCATGCAATCAAATCGTCGATAGCAGACTCCCCCACTTGGCTCAAAGCCATAGATCAAGATGCTCGATAACTCACAATGCCCATAATTTATTGCTGCCATAATACCGTAGTGAGATTCAACTAAATCCTTCATAAGCTCATGTAACACAACCGATAAAATACCTCAAATCACTCGCTAAGCCCGCATTCATCCTTGTGATAGTTAGGTCAACTTTTTCAACCGATCTAAACCCAAATTGCAACACATATAACCCACTGGTAGAAAGAAACTCTCCACACAACATAATAAGGATCACACATCCGTAGATTACCCCGCAGGTGATAATCCATCTGCTTAGCCTCAAACTGACATCTCCTTATACCCTTTCACAGCCACAATTACTACACAATTAGTTAATCTTCCTGAGTATGACCTCATCCACAAGATGTGCGAATCTACTTCATTCCATAAATAAATGACATGAAAGTTCTCTTAGCACGATCATAACTCGAGACTGTACAACATATCAAGATAGAATTCAAGCATCCAATAGTTCTTTCCACATCTGAAGCAAACTCGCCTCGCCACATCCAAACCATCTGAATGCATACCGTAGTCACATTATACTCATCACATATCCATCCAACAACTCACCAAGCCATAAATTCCACTCATAGTGACACTACCGGACATATAAGTCCAAAAGTACATGCTCACACATTTGAAGTTACCGAGCCTAAGCTGCAGTCTAAACCTGGCCTCAAGTCCCCTAGATTGGCCCATCACCAAAACACAGAAAATGCATTTCGCACCTCATACATGGAATCGCAAGCCGTCGATACACAGCTGATACTAAGAACTTACATACGCATACGAGTGAGTGGAAAGAATTAAAAGAGATAGCCTTCTAGCTAAATCAATGCCGCACGATAAGGAAAGAAAGATGTGAAGTTTATCCTAAATGCCTTGCAGCCTCTCAAAGATAGGTATGGACGTCATCATACCGATCCGCAAGACTCTACTAGACACTTGCTCATGACTCGTAGAATCCAAGAACCTATAGCTCTGATACCAACTTGTCACGACCCAAAATCCAACTAGTCGTGATGACACCTAACCCAACCCATTAGGTAAGCCAATTAACAATAAACCACAATATAATGATAATGATAAAAGTCAATAATGAAATAACTGAATTTTATACAACTCCCAAAGGACTGGTAGTACAAATCATGAGCTTTTAAGACTTAGAGTTTACAAAGCTGGTATGAAATAAATACATCATCTGTTCGAAATGTACATAAATAAATTTATAAATCTAAAGCTACCAAGAACAAGAGGCAGCTATAACCGGAATGTAGGTTTATCTTCAATGCCAGCTCCCACCATACACAGCAACATTAGCTCTAAAATCTGCACGCAAGGTGCAAAAGCGTAGTATGAGTACAACTGACCCTATGCACTCAATAAATAACAAACCTAACCTTAGATTGAAAGTAGTGACGAGCTTGGACAACGGTCAGAGTCCAACACTAACAGCCAGGAACAACTCATAACAATATAAATAAAGCAGTACAAGTAATAACTCAAAGATATGATGCTCAGCTCATTAATAGTTATGGAAAATAAGAATGCTTTTTAGGTATAACAGTAAAACTCAAATCTTTCATCGAAATCACCAAAATATGAGTGTCTCAGAAAACTGTGATTATTCCCAATAACCTTCAACAACAGATAGGATGTTTCATTATCATATGGCATGAAGAAAGTACATCTCTATGCCTACATGTCAATGTCCATGTGAAGTCATGAATGTCACAATATCGTACAGCATGAGGGAATGCATCTCTATGCCTACATGCCAAGTATGCATGTCAAGTATAATACACCACAGTGACAAACTCATGTGCTCATGCTCTCAAAGCAGTAAACCTCACTCAGCATGCTCAATCACCCAGTCCTCCCAGTCCTCCCAGTCACTCAGTCCACCCAGTCACTCAATTCTCTCGGTCACTTAGTCCTCCCAATCACTCGGCACTCGCGCTCCGCACTCTCACTCAGCACTCCCACTCAGTAGGTACCTGCGCTCATTGCTGGTATGTCAGACTCCGGAAAGGCGGATCCTGCCCAAGCGCTAATAAGCTAATCATGGCATAAATGAATAAAGCCTGCTGCGGCGTACATCCCGATCCCATAAATATCACTCACAATCAGGCCCTCGGCCTAACTTAGTCATCACCCTCTCTAGTCTCTCGGCTTCACAAATCTCATGCCAATCAACCCAAACAATGATAACATGATGTGACGATAATTGATAATAGAGACTGTGATATGATGTGTAAATGAATGAGTATGACCGAGTATGTAATTGCAATTTAAGCAAATAACGCAACAGCAGAAATGACCTCAGTGGTACCAACAGGATAAGCATATAGCCTAAACATGGTTTCTAACATGGATCACAACTCAATTACTCTGGCACGTATAAATTTCATGGATAGAAACAAGATTAGGTAACTACACAGTATTACGGAATCAACCGAGTCATAATTCACACGGTGCACACCCACACGCCTGTCACCTAGCAAGTGGGTCACCTCAACACAAAGTACATAACACGTATATTCAGGGGTTCATACCCTCAGCACCAAGTTTAGAAGTGTTACTTACCTCCAAAAAGCCAAATCCAATACCGAGCAAGCCAAACAATACCCTAGAAACTCCATCTACCGACCTTTGAACGACTCGAAACTAGCCAAAAGCAACTCAAAAACATCAAATAATGCCAAAGGAAACAAACCCAATCGATAAAGGTTGAATCTTTAATCAAAAGCCCAAAGTCAACCTAAAAGTCAAACCCGAGCCCGCACCTCAAAGCCCGATGAAACTCACAAAATCCGACAACCCATTCAATTACGAGTCCAACCATAGTAGTTTCACTCAAATCCGACTTTGAATAGATATTCAAAACTCATGAATTCAAATTTATGAGATTTTTGACAAAAATCCCTAAATTTCACTTTGCATTCATCAATCAAATGCAATAAACGAAGATGGTTTCATGAAATATAACCAAAACCAAGCATAGAATGAATAAACTGGAAAACCGAATGTTCTGCCTACAAAATCGCCCAAATCCGAGCTCCTCAACTCAAAATATGACCAAGTGAACAAACCCTCGATATTATATGTTTCTGCCCAGCTATTCTGCCTTGTTTCTCATGCCAAACAATCCCGAAACTCGCTTTTGATACCTCCAATAGATTCCTTGTGAAATTTCAGTTAAGTTAGACTTTTGAATCACTCCATTTGACCTTATAATGAAGGAAATATGTTGGTTTCAATATTTGAAATAGTGCAGATTTTTAAAATACGAATTCAGTGGTAATTTCGTAATTAATCTTAAAAATATCTGGCAGTAAAATGACCATAAATTCCTCATACGATGTCGAAACTTGATGATTCCACTTGCTATAGTTTCAAAATTATTGACTCGGATCTAATTCTTCAATCAAAACAGAAATTGGAGCTCATTTTGTTAATGTGGTACCATTTATGCTTGAATAAATGACGTTAAAACATAAAAAACGAGTGCAACACATCCCAAACCTATTCGAAACTCAACCGAGGCCCTCGGGACCCCGACCAAACATACCACCAAGTCCCATAATATAACACGGACTTACTCGAGGCCTCAAATCACGCATAACAATATCAAAACCGCAAATCGCATATCAAATCGAACTTAATAAACTTTGAATCTTTCAATTTTTAAAACTCGTGTTGAACCTTATCAAATCAACTCAGAAAAAACTCAAATTTTGCATACAAGTCCAAAATGACATAAAGAAGCTATTCCAATTCCCGGAACCATAATTCGAACCCGATATCATCAAAGTCAACTCCGAATCAAATTTATGCACATTACAAACCTTCAAATTTTCAACTTTTGCCAAATAGTGTCGAAACCTTCTAGAAATATCCAAATGAAAATCCATGCATATGGCCAAGTCCAAAATCGCCATTTGGACCTAACGGAACCATCAAAACTTTGAACCAACGTCAAGTGAAGTGTTACTGACCTCGAACAAGCCAAATTCAATACCGAGCAAGCTAGAAGATGCTCAAAAAATGCCATCTCGCGCGTACCGACCTCCGAACGGCTCAAACTATCCAAAAGCAACTCAAATACATCAAATAATGCAAAAGGAGTAAAGGTCGAATATTTAATCAAAAACCAAAATGAGTCAAAAAGCCAAACCCGAGCCCGTATCTCGGAACCCAACAAAAACTCACAAAATCCGATAACCCATTCAATTACGAGTCCAACCATACTAGTTTCACTCGAATCTGACTCCGAATCGACGTTCAAAACTCAAAAATTTGCTTTATGAAGTTTTAGACAAAAACCCCAAAATTTTCTCTTTAAAATCATAATCCAATTACCAAAGATCAATACTGATGGAACCTCAAGAGGAAATCCAGGAAGTCAAGGAATTAAAATAGAGATAGAAAGAGAGAGTCTGGCGACTTAAACAAATAAGAGGCGACAACAACAGAGCTTCGTCGTCAGAGCCGACGACGGCCGGCGAGGCTCCGACGGGCTGGCCACCCCTCCGTTCACAGCATACACCTCAGATAACACAACATACCCGTTGCAGAGAAGCGTGGGCTAACTGGCGATTGAGAGACATCACCGTCTATTTCACCTAAAGCTTGTACTCCGACGGTAATGGCGTCGCCAGCCGGAGAAATCCCGGCTGGCCCCCCCTCACAAACCAATACCCCAGTTTCAAACTCCTCGATGCCCTCATCTCAACCTCTAGATTTTGCTAAAATCCTTAAACCTACCACCCTAAACAGCGCACCCAACATAATCCCTAACCAGAAGGCTGAATCAATCACTTTCCGGCGAGCCACCTTCATGCATGGACAACCGATTGTTAAATTTACTGAGACGGAGGTTAATCCCATGAATATCATTGAAGGCCTGCAGTTTGCTGTTCTGGGGAAATTCTCCTATGGCTGGCCGGACATTCAGGAATTGAGGAGAATAAT
>MCJB01002720.1:0-11382 GCA_002018475.1 Nicotiana obtusifolia | reverse complement strand
TATATATATATATATATATATATATATATATATATATATATATATATATATATATATCCTCGTTAAAATCATCATATACATACGCCTCTGTGGGCCTCATCATCATCATACCCAATTGATCAGTGGTTGCACAATAAGTGCCATCGCCCGGCTGACCATAACGCGGCTTGGTGTTTATATAGTTGCACAGTAGGTGCCATCGCCCGGCCGACTACAGCGCGGCTCGGTGTAGTAAAATAGATAATGCATGCTGGACTCATATAAATCATACTTTCATGGCAACGTAAGGTCGAAGAGCTAACAACACATCAATCCTCCCATAAAAGGGGAAACAATAAAAGCACTCCTAGCTCCTAAGAATAGAGTATCTTTGAGGGCTCGTACGTTCATTGCATTTGTATAATTGGAATCGTGCAAAGAAAGAATGGTATAGTCTTGCATACCTGGTATTTACTGCACCAGTTCTCCAGCTACGCATCTGTTACAAATCCTTACTCCTTAGTCTACAATTAAAGAATAATTCAATTGTTACTCTCTAAGCGTTATAGCTATTATTAACCACAACCCCCAATTCTATATGGTGTTCCTCCACACCCTTCTTCCTCCAAACTTCACAAAAATAGTAATAGCACATGCAGCTTGACAACAACCCAAAACAATCATAACCCAGTCCATTACCACTAGTTAACTTGAACTCATGGCTTCCAATCACCATCCCATGAGTTCTTACATGCATAGAATGGAATACCATGAATTCCCAAGAGAAAGAATGCATGAAGAGATTAGTAACTTACCTTGCATGTTGGATATCTCAGCCCTCTTCCTTAGTTCTTCAACTTCTAGGTCTTACTCTCAATTAGGGCTTGAAAGAGGGGAAAATCAGCTAGGGCTTTTCCTTTAATTCCTCAAATCTTCAGATTTCTCTCCTAATTAGAACTTGAAAGAGGGAGAAATTGGTTAAGGTTTGTGTGGGACTTGGAGAAGGGGGTCGCAGGTGGGTCTTCTTCTGGGTTTGAGTTTCAGAAAATGAAGAAAGAACTGGTCTAGGCCCCTTTTTATAGGTTAGTCAATAAGTGATACACGTGTCTGACGCTTTCACATCTGCGACCGCATTTCCATCGCTGAACCAACATGCGGTTCGCATTTTGGACGTGAAACTTAGCCCAGAAATCTGTCTCATTATGCGATGAAAAAGGTCATATTTGCGGTCCGCATTTTCAGTATGCGATCGCATACTGGTCGCATTCCTGACACAGATTTCTGCCCAGAAATCTGTCTTAGTTTGCGACACATTTTGTGTAATAAGCGGTTCGCATTTCAAGAATACGATCGCACTTATAGTCGCATTTTTGGCACTGGTTTTTGTCCAGAAATCTGTCTTGGTCTGCGGTCTCAGTGCCAGATTTGCGGCTCGCATGTGGGTTTTGCGGTAGCAAACCCAGCTTTGCGAAGCCCTTTGCTCTTTTCTTGACTTTTTGAACTCTTTTCCGGTTCTTAGGCTCTATACATATAGACTATCTTACGACGTGGTCTAACCTACAAAATTACGGGTTGTAACACGATCGATGTAACTCTTCTATCTAGACTGTGCCGTGCGAAACCGACCCTGAATCGACTTGACCTTTTCCAAGGCATCATGAACCAGATCGTGCCTAACAGCCTAGCCTCCCCCTGCTCAAACCACCCAACTGGAGATCGACACCGCCTCCCATATAAGACCTTACAAGGAGCTATTTGAATACTCGATTCGTAGATGTTGTGTTAGGCAAACTTTGCAAGCGGTAATAAGTGATCCCAAGAACCCCCGAAATCCATAACACAAGCACGTAGCATATCCTCCATTATCTGAATGGTGCGCTCGGACTGTCCGTCCGTCTGAGGGTGGAACGTTATACTCAACTCAACCTGTGTACCTAACTCGCACTGCGCTGCTCTCCAAAACTGTGATGTGAACGGCATGCTCCGATCAGAATTAATGGACACCGGCACACCGTGAAGTTAAAGAATATTGCGAATATAGATCTCAGCCAACAGCTCCAAAGAATAAGTAGTTACCACCGGGATGAAATATGCGGGCTTAGTCAACCGGTCCACAATCATTCAAATAGCATCAAATTTCTTCAAAGTCCGTGGGAGTCCAACAACGAAGTCCATGGTGATACGCTCCCATTTACACTCAGGAATCTCAAGTCTCTGAAGCAAACCGCCCGACCTCTAATGCTCGTATTTCACCTGCTGACAGTTTAAGCACCGAGCTACATACTCCATTATGTCTTTCTTCATTCTTCTCCACCAATAGTGCTGCCTCAAATCCTGATACATCTCATCTTCGTGACACCCAGATGAATGGAATACCATGAACTGTGGGCCTCTTCAAGAATCAACTCATGTAACCCATCCACATTGGGCACACAAATCCGACCCTGCATCCGCGACACCCCAATATCTCCAATACAAACCTCCTTGGCCTCACCGTGTTGTATAGTGTCCTTAAGGACAAACAAATAGGGGTCATCATACTGACGCTCTCTGATGCGCTCGAATAGGGAGACTGAGTAACCACGCAAGCTAAAACCCGATTAGGCTCCGAAAAATCTAATCTCATAAACTGATTGTCCAAGGCCTGAACATCTAATGCTAGCAGTCTCTCACCAACTGGAATAAATACAAGGCTACCCATACTCACAGCCTTTCTACTCAAGGCACCGACCACCACATTGGCTTCACAGGATGATCCAAAATGGTAATATAATAGTCTTTTAATAGCTCCAACCATCTTCGCTGCCTCAAATTTAGATCCTTTTGTTTGAAGAAGTGCGATAGACTCCGATGAACTGTAAATACCTCACAAGACACGCCGTAGAGATTATGACTCCAAGTCTTCAATGCATGGACAATGGCTGCCAACTTTAAATCATGAACGGGGTAGTTCTTCTCATGGGGCTTTAACTGGCGTGAAGCATAAGTAATCACTCTACCCTCCTGCATCAAGACACACCTAATACCAATCTGAGAAGCATCATAATACACTGTATATGAATCCGATGCTGAAGGCAAAACTAGAACTGTGTTCAAGACAATCTTGAGCTTCTGAAAGCTCTTCTCCCACTCATCAGACAACTTAAATGGGGCACCCTTCTTGGTCAACCTAGTCAAAGGTGCAGCAATGAACAAGAAACTCTCCACGATGCGGCGATAATATCTGGCCAAGCCGAGAAAAATCTGAATCTCAGTAGCTAAAGACAGTTTGGACCAACTTTGAACTGCCTCAATCTTCTTCAGATCTACCTTGATCCTTCACTGGACACCACGTGCCCCAAGAACGCCACACAATTGAGCAAAAACTCACACTTGGAGAATTTAGCATAAAGCTTCTCCTCCCTCAATGTCTATAGTAGCATCCTTCTTCTTCACAAACAGAATCGGTGCATCCCAAGGGTACATGCAAGGCCTAATGAATCTGTTATCAAGAAGCTCCTAAAGATGCTCTTTCAATTCCTTCAACTCTGTTGGTGCCATATGAGATGGAGGAATAGAAATGGGTTGAGTGTCCAGCACCAAGTCGATGCCAAAATCAATGTCCCTATCAGGTGACATGCCCGGCAGGTCTACAGAAAACATATCCGAAAAATCTCGAACAACCTTAACAGAATCAATGGTAGGAGTATCAGCACCAACATCCCTCACAGATGCCAAATATGCCAAACACCCCTTCCCAACCATCTGTTGGGCCTTCAAATACTCTACTGGGAGCATAGTCCAAAGAACTTCTCCAATCAATCCTAGGCAATCCCGGCATCGCCAGCGTCACGGTCTTAGCATGACACAATCCAGAATAGCATAACATGGTGATAACCAATCCATGCCTAGAATCACGTCGAAATCAACCATGTTAAGCAATAAAAGATCATCTCGTCTCCAATCCAATGGTCGCTACACACGACCGATATACACGGTCCACAATAATATAATCGCCTACCGGCGTAGAGACATGAACAGGTGTAAATAAGGAATCACGAGGCATATCTAAATAACGAGCAAAATAGGATGATACATATGAATAAGTGGAACTAGGGTCAAATAATATGGAAGCATCCCTGTGGCACGCTGAAACAATACTTGTGATCACTGTGTTGGAAGCAATGGCCTTTGGCTTGGCGGAAAAGAATAGCATCGAGCCTGACCACCACCTGATCGACCTCCCCCTCTAGGGCGACCTCTAGCTGCCTGAGTCACACCCCGAGCTGGCTGAGCGGGTGGTGAAGTAACTGGTGTGGAAGTCATAGCCTAAACCTTCTGCTAAGCTGGACCTCCCAAACGACGGGGAGAATACATCCACATATGTCCAAACTCTCCACACTCGAAGAAATTCCTCCGTCGATGGCGACGGGGACTGAAGAGTACCCCGAGAACCAGAATAACTACTAGAAGGACTTGGTATAGATGAACCCTGAACAATCGGATCACAGGATGAACTCTAAGCTGGGAGGGCATTGACCCGAACAAGCACTGTATGAACCATGGCCAGCTGAAGCACCCCGATGAACCAAACGAGTCATCTAAGCGGGCCTATAAGGACGATCCCTGCCGTGGTGGGACTGGCCTCCAGATGTGGCACTGCTGAAACCACCCGAACCACGAGGTCTCTTGGACTCCCTCTACTCACACTCCTGACAACGAACCTGCTCAAGGAGTCTAGCAATATCAACCACCTCGTAAAACCTTGCACCTGACGCAATCTCCCGAGTCATGACGAAGCGCATTCCATAGTTGAGGCCATCAATGAACCTCCTCATCCTCTACCTCTCTATGGGAACCAACCATATTGCGTGACGAGCCAACTCTAAAAATCTCATCTCATACTGGGTCACTAACATGCCCTCCTGGCGTAATTGCTCAAACTGCCTACGGAACTCCTCTATGCGAGTATGTGGAACAAATTTCTCTAAGAAGAGGACTGAGAACTCATGCCACGTAAGTGGTGCAGCGCCGGCTGGCCTGCTCAACTCATAGGCCTCCCACCATCTGAAGGCTTCTCCCAACAACTAAAAAGTAGTAAATAAGACTCCACTAGTCTCCAAAATACCCGTCGTGCAAAGGATCTGCTAGCTCTTGTCTAGGAAATCCTGAGCATCCTCTGACTCAACCCCACTGAGATCTGGAGGCCAGAGCCTCCCAAATCGCTCTAGCCTCTTCTGCTCCTCGTCACTCATAGGTGGACCAACCTGCACCCGAGCATATGCAACCGGCTGGGCAAGTAGTACCCCGGTGTCTGAAGTCCTTAAAACACCTACTTTGGAGTACGGGCGGCGGGAGTCTGAGTATCTCCCCTAGCCTGAAAAGTGGCTGGCACGATTGGAACTGAAATTACCTGAGCAAGGCTAGTGCATATAATTAATATCTAGGCCAAAGCCTTCTGAAGACAACAAGATACAGTCCGAATCAAATAATGACAACACAGATATAATAAGATAATGACAGTAATGATTAAGAGAACTTCCATATTCAGCTCATACACAGTACAAAAATTTAGGCATGCTTTCAAGTTCAACAATTTAAGCTCAACAATGATAAATATGCCAAGTACAGCTAGCATGAGGAATGTTACATTTCTATGCCTACATGTCAAATATGCATGTCAAATGTAATGCATCACAGTGATAATCACAGGTACTCATACTCTTAGAGTAGTCAATCTGTCTATCTCAAACTCCCACTCATCACACTCGATCACTCAGTATGGTACGGTACTTGTGCTCACTGCTGGTATGTCAGACTTCGAATGGGCGGCTCCTGCCCAAGCGCTAATATAAAGCCAATATGGCCTACTGCAGCGTGCAGCCCGATCTCATAATAATAGATAACACGATAAGGCCTGATGCGGCGTGCAACCCGATTCCATAAAAATCACTCACAATCCGGCTCTCAGGCCCCAACTCAGTCATCAATCTCTCCAGTGTCATAGGCTCACAAATCTCATACTATTTGGCCCGAACAATGATAATTGATGTAACAGTAAATGATAGCAGAGAGTGAGATATGATATGCAAATGAATAAATATGACAAAGTACATAATTATAACATAAGAAAATAACTCAACAGCAGAAATAACCTCAGTGGGTCCGAATAAAATAAGCATATAGCCTAAATATGATTTCTAACATGAATCACAGCTCAATTACTCTAACACATAGAAATTTCACGGATAGAAACAAGACTAGATAACTACCACAGAATCAACCGAGTCACAATTTCCACGGTGCACGTCCACACGTCCGTCACCTAGCATGTGCGTCACCCCAACACTAACCATATAACACGTATTCCAGGGATTCATACCTCAGTACCAAGTTTAGAAGTGATACTTATCTCAAAATGCGCAACTCAATACTCCAACAAGCCCTTGACTGGTGAATCAGCCTACGAACTACTCGAATCTAGTCACATGCAACTTAATATAATCAATACAAGCTAGAGGAATCGATTCTAATAAAGCTAAGTTCTTTAACCAAATTCAAAAAGTCAACCCAAAAAGTCAACCCCATGCCAACGCCTCGGAACCCAACAAAATTCACAAAGTCCGAACACCCATTCTATAACGAGTCCAACCATACGAAAATCATCCAATTCCGACCACAAATAGACCCCCAAACCCCTAGTTCTTACTCTCCAATCCCTAGTCCAAATTTCTCCAAATTTCACCTTAGAAGCATATAATCTAGGTGTAGAAATCATTGGGTATTCAATATTATTTGACAAAAGTGATCAAAAATAGCTTACATCCCTCACAAGAATTGCCTCGAGCCGAGCTTCCCAAGCCAAAATATAAAATAATACTCTAACCCTCGTTTTGAAATTTAAATAGTTTGCTCAGTTGCCCTTCTTCGTGAACATGGAAATTGCCTCACGTCCGCAAAGCACAAAAATGCTCAGCTACCAAATTCATCTTACGCGAACGCGAAACTCCTCACAAACATGATGACCACTAGACCAGCGCCTATGCGATTGCGGCCCATCTCCCATGAACGCGAAGGCTTGCATGCCTGGTGCCTAACCGGTCTCATTCTTCTATGGGAACGCCAGTCCCCTCTCACGATCGCGATGCACAAACCACTAGACCTTCGCAAATACGTGGCCTCCTTCGCGAACGCGAGAACAAAATCCACCTGCCCCCTGAACAACTCCACACGAACGCGATGAAGACTGCACCAGACACCAGATCAGCAGTCCTAAAAGGCCAAAACTCAATCAAAATCAATCTGAATCTCACCTGAGGCCCCCATGACCCAATTCAAACATACCAACACATCCTAAAACAACATACGAACTTAGTCGAAGCATCAAATCACATCAAACAATAACAAAATCACGAATTGTACCCAATTCAAGCCTATTTAACTATTGAACTTCCAACTTCTAAAACCAATGCCGAAACACACCAACCAACTCCGATTGACCTTAAATTTTTTACACAAGTCATAAATTACACAAAGGACCTATTTCAACTTCCAAAACCAAAATCCAAGCATGGTATCAACAAACCCAACTCTCGGTCAAACTTCACAACTTTCCAAACCTTCAGCTTTTCAACTTTCGCCAATTCAAGCCAAAACGACCTATGGACCTCCAAATTAATATCCGGGCATGCTACTAAGTCCGAAATTACCATATAAAGCTATCGAAACCATCAAAACTCCGTCATCGAATCGTTTACTCATAAGTCAACATCTGGTCAACTCTTTCAACTTAAGCTTCCAACCTTGGGACTAAATGTCCCAATTCATTCAGAGACATCTCCGGAACCAAAACAACCACCTTGGCAAGTCACATAACCACAAATGAACATAGATTAAGCAATAAATTGAGAAAGGAAGCTACTATTCTCAAAACGACCGGTCGGATCGTTGCAAACCACCCCCGCAAGTCACAAAATAACAAACAACTTACGGGGAGCATCAAATAAGAAAAATTGGACTCAAATACACAAAATGATCAGTCAGGTCGTTATAACTTCTTCACACGTGCAAAAATAATGATCATGTTAATCCTTAACTAGATACAGATGCAACACTTTTTGAAAGGTGACTGCACCTTAAAAGGCAGCGTGCCAACGTACAAATAGGCTGCCCCGTAAACTCATCCAAACACATGCGCCATTTAAAATTTCTTCTTTTTTTTTTCATTTTGAAGGTGTTCCACAAATGTTTACCGGTATAGTATGATAAAAATGTCTTGGGGTTTTCTCTAGCTTCAATATATTCTTGTTGCAATGGAAAGCAGAAGGAATCACCACATCACATTCATATTTTGGACTAGCTTTCCCACCAAAAGACCTTCGTTTCATCATCAAAGGAGTAGTGGAATTACCGCAAGGTTTTAAACTAAGTCATAAAACAACTATATATACAAGGTAAAAATGACATGGGCAAATAGGTACAAACAAGATTGGTATACACAGCTGATGGATACACAATAGAAGGCGACTGATTCGTGAATTATAGAAGTCTTGCATTTTCAGAACAAAACATGAGACAAAAACTACAATGTGGGGGGTGCGGAATTCATTTTATTATCTACTAATTTTTTGGGTAGGCTTTTTCATGGTATTCATGTTTTAGTGGTATTAATCTCTTCATTTCTATAACATCTTTGTTAATAAAATCTAAATATTCTATGTCTTGTGTTCTAATATAGTTTATTATATTGTCTATAAGTAATTTTTCTAATAGATCTAGATTTTTCATAGTTTCTATCCAACGTTCTAAATATTCTTGATTTATCATTAATCTGAATAGATATCTGAGTCATATAAATCTATATTATATATTATATCAAAATCATACCATTGATGTTCTATTAGCTGCATGAATTCGGTATATTCTATTATTTCTTCCATAATTAGTAGATCAAATATTTTTTCCTTAACATCATTATTAAGTTTCCTAAGTAGATATAGTACCAGTATCTTATATTGTTGGTTGTTATCTAACAAATAAGTATTCATCATTTTCATTAATTCTAAACATTTATTCCCTCTAATCTCTATATATGTTATGCCAGTTTTATCATATTATATTAAAGTTATAATGAACATCTCATTTAATCACTACCATACTTTTTTCGGCTTCAATCATCTACCCTAGCAGCGCCTCAACACTGTGTACTCCCCTTAACACGGCCTCCTTGCCTTTTTCGGTTTCCACCTTAGGACGGCATAGCCTGTGCTTGACTACTCTCAGCCTACTTACTCATATGCCAAACTTACTAAAGATGTTCAGTAAAACAATACTATAACATGATTAAATTAATATAACATTTAAGAGATTATCAGGAATATATAAGTTTAGCTATTCATAATGATAAATGAACATACCTCTGTAGGTATATTTTTCTGTGTAGTATTTGAAGTAGTTTGTGATATATGCTCCATGTATGAACAAAGTAGTTTATTTCTTAAATATATATTTTTGTACAAAGAGAGGGGTCAGTGAGATAAGAGAGAAGTGAGGAAATGTTTTGCCCGTGAAGGCTTCTGTTGGGCTTGCTTCCTCCGTCTCTTCCTTCTTCTATTTATACAAGAAAAAGCTATTAACAAAAAGTCCTAAGTGCCCTTTAACTTTACAGATGGGCGGTTCTAATTAAAAGTCAAAAAAGAAAAAAGTTAACCGTCCTTTTCTTTACACTTGGACGATTGAAAACTAAAGATCAAAAAGCAAAATACTATACTATTTTTGGCTTTATTACATAGATGTCTTCTTTATGTCGTTTTCCTTTGCTTTATGTCGTTTTCTCTGCAGCGTCCTTTATTTTCTTTGCAGTTTTTCCTTCTTCTTTCTTCTTTCCTCCTTTTCCTTCTTTTGTTTTTTCTTCAATTACTCCTTTGCAGTAGTTTTTTCAACTTCTTTGCAGTATCATTCATTGCATTTCTCTTTCTTTGCAGTACTTCTTTCTCAATCTCTTTCTTTTGTTTTTTCCTCTTTATGTTAGGTGTAGTATTTTTCCTTGCTTTTGTCTTTGTCAGCCACTTCTTTTCCTTCTTCAATGCTTGTAATATCTCTTCTTCCTTATCTTCGTCTTTGTTTGTAGTTGTAGAGCCTTCTTAGAAATCACTCCATGTTAAATTCTGGAATGACATTATCTTCTCCATTACATTTCGAACATCTGTGTTCTTGGTATTTGGGTCCTACTATTTTACAATAGCGTGATAATAAATCTTCTGAAATAAAATTTTTCTTGATAGCTCTGGTGATTGGTATTTCTTCTGGTTTTATCAAACTATTAATCCATTGTCTTATATCCTCCAAGTCATGTCTTCTGATCTCTCTTGAGTGCAAATAGATCATTGTCTGTTCTCTTGAATAGTATGTCCATATAGGTGATTCTGTCAAATATGTATGTGCTAGCTCACTGAGTATAGTAGCTAATCCAATAAGTCTTTTATTTGCAAAGAATTCCGGTATCTCCGCCTTAGGTATTTCGGGCTGTACATCGATTTGCTCCGGTATAATCATTTCTCTAGTTAGTCCAATCTTGACAACTTGTATAATAGGTTTTATCTCATCATATAGTATTTCTGCTGGGGCAGTATAGAATTTTATATAGAACAATGTTCCTTTAGTTATTCTTTTATAGGTAGTGAATGTTTTATATAATTCCGTCATAGTTGCTATTTCTTCTCCTGTAGAGGTATATACAGTGCTCAATAATCCATAATTATAGCAAGTATTACTAAATTTGGATTGGTTCCAGGTAAGGCAATAAGTTTATTGTGTCTTTGTAAATGTGAGGTGATGTAATCTCTTTCTGGGTTAGTAGTATTTCTGGATCTGGGGTTTAGGTTTAAGAATGTTTGTAGTTTATGCATATTGTCTATATAGGTACGAGATATATGGTTGTATGTCTTTTTGGTTTGGTTCAAGCTCTCTGAGTAGGTAGTAGTTTGGGGTTGTATGGTTACTGAATTTTTTGATATTGAGACATATGGTTTTTCGAATAATTTATTGAGGTTGCTATTTTTTGGTTTTGCAGAGGATTTTTTTGAGCTGCTGGCTGTATCTGCATTTACAATACTGTTATGGGTTTTTTGGAGTTTCCCAGCGTCTCCTTCTAGTTCCGCATGTTTCAAGTCATGCTGCAGACTACTAGTTGCTTTTTGTAGCTCCGCATTTTTATAGTCATGCTGCTGACTACTAGCTTCCTCTAGATTTTGCAATCTTCTTCCCATGCCATCTATTTGTATAGATAACTTGGAAAGGATTGTATATATGTCTCCAGTAGTTGTTTCTGGTACATCATCTGTCTGTGTACCTTTCTCTTGATATGTAATCTGCAATAACATTCTTGTCAGTTTTTATTACTTCTATTGTGAATGTAAAATTTTG
>MCJB01002719.1:0-16211 GCA_002018475.1 Nicotiana obtusifolia | reverse complement strand
GGGTGACCCACGCCCAACGACAGTTATATTACAGTTGGCAGACCGCTCCTTGGCTCATCCGGAGGGAGTAATTGAAGACGTCCTAGTCCAAGTTGGCTCATTCATATTTCCTGCTGATTTCATCATCTTGGATTACGAGCCAAATCAGGACGTCCCATTTATTTTGGGGCGTCCATTCATAGCCACCGGTCGCGCCATTATCGATGTCTACGAAGGTAAAATGACAATGAGAGTGGGTGATCAAGAAGAAGTATTTAATGTTTATAAAGCACTCCGGCTGCCAACCCATTATGAGGAGTTATCCATGATCTCAGTGGTGGAGAGTGTCTCTACATCCTTAGCGCCTTACAAGAGTCCAGCTGATCCTATGAACGAATTTTGATTGGGGACATGGAATCTAATGAAGATGAGATGATGGGAGAAATCGAGCAAATAATGGACTTATCTTGCAATTATATTCAGGGATTCAGAAAATTCGAAGAATTAGAGAGGCATGTTACTTTGACCCTGCCCAGGCCGTCTATTGAAGAAGCACCAAGGCTAGAACTCAAGCCACTTCCAGCGCATCTGTGCTATGCTTATTTGGGTAATTCTGAGACATTGCCAGTGATTATATCATCCAGCTTGACCAGCACGCAAGAAAAAAAATTGCTTCGGGTCCTTCGAGAATACAAAAGGCAATCGGGTGGACCATAGTAGATATCAAGAGAATCAGTCCATCTTTTTGCATGCATAAAATTTTTCTAGAGAATGGACACCGCCCCAGTGTAGAGCAGCAACGGAGGTTGAATCCTATCATGAAAGAAGTGGTAAAGAAGGAAGCCATAAAATTGCTCGACGCGGGTATCATTTTTCCAATTTCTGACAGCAATTGGGTCAGCCCAGTTTAGTGTGTACCTAAAAAGGGTGGAATGACCGTTGTAGAGAACGAGAAGAATGAGTTAATTCCCACTCAAATTATCACAGGATGGAGAGTATGCATTGATTACAGGAAACTCAACAAAGCGACCCGAAAAGACCACTTCCCACTCCCATTCATTGATCAAATGCTTGACAGATTAGCAGGGCATGAATACTATTGTTTTCTGGATGGCTACTCGGGATACAACCAAATAGTCATATGCCCCGAAGACCAAGAGAAGACCACCTTCACTTGCCCTTATGGCACCTTCGCCTTCAAGCGAATGCCATTTGGATTATGTAATGCACCAGCAACATTCCAAAGATGCATGATGGCTGTTTTCACCGATATGGTGAAAAAATTTGTGGAAGTATTCATGGATGATTTTTCAGTTTTTGGGTCTTCCTATGATGATTGCCTAAAGAACCTCAGCAAGGTACTAGCACGCTGCGAAGAAACGAATCTGGTGCTTAATTGGGAAAAGTGCCACTTTATGGTGCAAGAAGGGATTGTATTGGGTCACAAAATCTCAAGAACCGGTATCGAAGTAGATAAAGCAAAAGTGGAGGCCGTTGAAAAATTACCTCCACCAATTTCAGTCAAGGGTGTCCGGAGCTTCTTGGGACATGCAGGTTTTTATAGACGATTTATTAAAGATTTTTCTAAGATTGATACTCCTTTTTGCAGGTTGCTTGAAAAAGATGTATCTTTTAAATTTGATGATTCCTGCCTCAAGGCTTTTGAAGATCTTAAGAAGAAGTTGGTAACTGCACCTATCATCGTAGCACCGGATTGGTCATTGCCATTTGAACTTATGTATGATGCCAGTGACTTGGCTATTGGGGCAGTGTTGGGACAGCGGAAAGACAGGGTGTTCCACTCCATCTACTATGCAAGCAAAACTCTGGATGCTGCATAACAAAATTACACCACCACAGAAAAAGAGTTGTTAGCAGTAGTTTGGGCATTCGAGAAATTTCGAGCTTATTTGGTGGGAACAAAAGTCATAGTCCACACTGACCATGCAGCAATAAGGTACCTATTTACTAAAAAAGAGTCCAAAGCTAGATTAATGTACTAGGTATTGTTGTTGCAGGAATTTGATGTGGAAATCAGAGATCGGAAGGGGACAGAAAATCAGGTAGCTTACCATTTATCCCACTTAGAAAATCATGATCACGTGGAGGAAGATGGACAGATAAAAGAAATATTTCCAGATGAACATCTCTTTGTAATCACTCATGAATCTTCCCCATGGTATGCGGATTATGTGAACTACTTGGTGAGCGGAGTACTTCCTCTAGATTTCAAGACTGAAGCCAGAAAAAGGTTCTTGCACGATGTGAATTTTTACTACTGGGATGAACCTTATTTGTTCAAACAGTGTGCTGATCAGTTAATGCGGAGATGTATTGCGGAAGAAGAAGTAGAGTTCGTACTACATGATTGTCACGCCTCACCTTATGGAGGCCATCACGGAGGAGACCGAACAGCAGCTAAGATACTACAATCCGGTCTATTCTGGCCAACCTTGTTCAAGGACGCACATGCATTTGTTAAAAGGTGCGATCAATGCCAGAGAACGGGCACTATCACACGGATGCAGGAGATGCCTCTAAACAACATTCTAGAAGTTGAACTTTTTGATGTTTGGGGGATAGACTTTATGGGACCCTTCCCACCTTCCAGAGGGAATAAATATATTCTGCTAGCCGTTGATTATGTGTCAAAATGGGTGGAGGCAATTGCTTTGCCTACAAATGATGCCACGGTAGTTGCTGCATTCGTGAAGAAGAATAAATTCTCCAGATTTGGCACTCCACGGGCATTAATCAGCGATGAAGGAACGCACTTTTGCAATCGGCTATTAAATAACCTTCTAGGAAAATATGGGGTTCGTCACAAAGTAGCCACAGCATATCACCCCCAAACAAGTGGCCAAGCGGAAGTGTCAAATAGGGAAATTAAGCAAATTTTAGAATAGACAGTGAGCGTGAACAGGAAGGATTGGGCTTCAAAGCTAGATGATGCTCTTTGGGCATATAGGACAGCCTACAAAACTCCAATTGGAACATCTCCCTACAAATTAGTCTATGGAAAGACATGCCACTTACCGGTGGAATTGGAGCATAGAGCATACTGGGCGATCAAAAGGCTAAATATGGACTTTGAAGCAGCGGGTGAGAAACGACTTATGCAATTGAACGAATTAGATGAGTTCCGACTACACTCGTATGAGAATGCCAAGTTCTATAAAGAGAAGACAAAAAGATGGCACGACAAGCACATAAAACCACGCCATTTTGAACCGGGTCAACAAGTGCTATTATTCAATTCAAGACTAAGGTTATTTCCTGGAAAGCTAAAATCCAGATGGTCAGGTCCATTCGAAGTGGTGCGGGTCACTCCATATGGTGCAATCGAACTACGAGCTTTGAATAGTGAATTTTTTTTTTGGTGAACGATAAGAGGGTTAAGCACTATTGGGGAGGTCTAATTAACAGGGATAAAACCAAAGTTGTACTCACCAATGAGTAAAGCAAAATTCTGAGTCGTGCCGCGACGTTAAATCAGGCGCTTGTTGGGAGGCAACCCAATTTTTATTGTTTCCTTAGTTTAACTTCTTGTTTTATTCTTTTATATTAGATAGGGGAATATAATTGATGTATACAATTATTAGATGTAATGTTGTATACATATTAGTGACACAAAAAAAAAATAGCGAAAACGTTCTGCCTTCAGTGCCCAGGCCAGCACCCAGCGCTGCCTGTAGCGCCCCAGGCAGTAAGCTCCAGATCCCCCAGCGCCATGAGGGGCGCTAGGCGTCGGCTGGGGGGGTGTCAGGTAAGTTGTCTATTTTTCTTTTTATCTTGTAATTTTAACCCATACCCGCTAACCCCACCCACAACCCGTTTTCTACTAACAAAAATAAACCTTTTATATCCCCAACCGACCCGTTTTCAACCCACAAACACAACAAACAAACGGAAAAAAATATCCCCTTCCCCCTGTGCCCGCAATTTTCTTCTTCTTCCTCAATAACAATTTCAGATTTTCTTTCTCTTTAATCTTCGTTCTTCAGGTATGATCGTCTCCTCTTCTCCTTCATCTTCTCTTTTAATTTCTTTGTCTTTTATTTTTGTATATACATTCATGTTCCAACCCCCATAGAATCCCCCATATTTTCTTCTATTCTCACAATTCATGGTAGTATAGTTTGAGCCGAATTTTTGTTTGGTTCTTGTTGTTATCGAGTAGTAAACTAACATTCCATCTACTTCGTCAAAATCGGGAGGGATACTATACTTCACCATTGTTGAAAGTGAAGAACACCTTTCATGCCTACAACCTGTTTGTTTAAAAGCCTAAATGAGAATTTTTATGCACCGGTGAAGTCTGAGTAACCGGAAACACTTGTATATGCGTTTGAACTAAGTATGGGGTATCTTGGGTGAATTTTACATGTTGAGGGGTAGGTCTTTGATGTCGAACATGTTTCCGCCATAACTATTATTCATGTATGTTGTATAATTGTGTTACATTAGTTTATTCTATTTTTACCATTAGCATAGAAAGTGCCGAACTTTTTCTTTTCTTTATCTTTATCGTTTATTAACGTCGCCATAATCACTATTTATTTTTGACATATGGGGAAGTCTTGAGTACTCATAATTTGTATTGAAACACTTGTTTATATGATTGGAGTTTAAGTGTGGGGTGGGGGAGTTACTTCTTGTGCTGGTGATTGTATGTTGTTAAAACTTGTGTGTGTTGTGATTTGAAATTATGTAGTGCTAGTTTTATTTTTGTAGTTTTTATCAAAATTGTAGTTTGTAATTTACTTGTAGTATATAATGATTAGTATTTTGTTCTCGTGATAAGTTGTTTGTTATAATTTTAAGAGTAGAAAAAAATGAAAAAAAAAACAGAAAAACGGAAATATATATATATATATATATATATATATATATATATATATATATATATATATATATATATATATATATATATATATACACCAGATTTTTTTCGACGATGGATCGTTTTCTTGAGGGATAAAATTTGATTAAAAACAACAAAAAGATTTTGTTTTATTTATAGGTTAGTTAGGTAATATTCCTTGGTTTTTCTTAAGGCACCGGTTCTTTTCCAAGGATGTAGCTCGAACCGGGCAATTTAACTTTTTAGGACTATATTAGGAAGAATTGAGTTATGTAGTAGTACTTCTTGACATAGTTGATGCTAGTACAATAGGCTATGACACATGATCTACTTCCTGTTTAGTTAAATTGCAAGCCTGAAGAAAATCCGTCCAATTTGTGACACCTCTTCTCAATCGTTGACTTGTATATCATATAGTGTAATTACTGCTTAATTGTTTCAATTATATATGCTTGCTTGACTTGAAATTTGAACAGAACTGTCGTGATTGAGTCATGTGCATTGTGTGAGTGAGGTTTTGATTCTCTGTGCTATCCTGTATAGTCTAGAACTTGCCCCGTGTGTTAATTGAAGCGAAATTGTAAGTTGGGCTAATCTAAGAAATGATATAGGCATTTTCTTGTTTGATTATGGATGTGCCTGACACATCGAATATAAATTTGTCCGTTGCTAGCCCCTTTGAGCCTATAGGCCTTTTTCTTTGGTACCTACGTTACAAGCCATTCCCTTATTTTGTTCTTGAATTAGACCTTATTTGAATCTTTATCTCCTAAGGCACTTAGTCGCTAAAAGAAGTAAGGGTATAATTGGGGGATTGCCTTGATTACCGTGAAAGGACTTGTCAGTGCAATGAAGCTAAAATTAAGAATCACTAGCTGATGAATATTGGTATGGAGTGTGAAAGAAAAAAAGAAAAAAAGAGAAGTAAAAAAAAAAGGGAAAAATTTGTTAGAAGAATATGTTAGTGAAAAATATATAGAGAAAAAAAACACCTCCTATTGATTTGTGCTAGTGGAATGATAGAATTGCTGAGTTGAAAAAGAAAGGCTGTGTATATGAGACAAGTTTAGTAATTGAAAAAGAAAAGTGCTCGAATTGTGAGTGTAGTGTATTAAGTGCTTAGGAGGACTAACCACTATTACCAGATATATCCTATCCGTCCCCTAGCCTACATTATAACCTTAAAAGTCCTAGTTGATCGTAGATTTGACTAACTCAATTAGTAGAAATCTACACTACGGGCAAGCCTACGGTACTTTACGGGAAGCATATGAGTTCTTTGTGAGAGTGAGAGCATTTTGTTTAGAGTTGTGTGATATTATTCATTTATGTTCACTCTTCGGATTGTGGTAAGGGCACATGATTTCATGAGCGATTGGTAATGTTGTAAATAGTCTTGTTAGGTAAGTATATGTATTGAGATTGCTTAATGTTGGCAAGTCGGCTGTTGAGGTTGGGTGGTGACATTTGGGTTGTTGGATGATATTGAAGTATTGTGCTTAAATAGACTTTACGGGAAATATATGGATTAATTATGTGTTCATGCTTACTTGCTAGTATTGATTGTGTTCAAAAGTATAATTTAATTGAAAAGTCGAATGCTTCGTGATGATATTAAGAGTTTGGTAGTTGGGAAGTTGGTATATAATCCCATTGCTCGAGGGAAAGCAAGAGTCTAAGTGTGGGGTGTTGATGTTTGGTGTAAAAGATATATATTTCTATGTAAATTCCCTCATATTTGGCTTTTGTTTTATGAAATTGGAATGTTAATTGTTTCGATTCATGTTAAATTAATGTGTTTAATGAGTCGGGAGTAATTGGGGGGCGAAACGAGCAAGAAACAAGCCAAAACGAGACAAAAGCGGAAAAAAAAGGCATTGGGCGCCACAGGCAACGCCTGGCGCCACCTGTGGCACTGGAGGCAGCAAGCATGAAAAAACCCACTGGACGCAGCGCCCTGGGGGCGCCTGGCGCCACCCAGCGCGCCGACGTCGGGAACTTGTCCTAATTCGTCTAGGAGTCCACTATTTCGACCCTACACCTTCCCAATTCCTATATAAACCCATCCAAACCCAAGAGTTAGGGAGCAACAAGTTTTTGGGCATCAAGGAGTTGTAGTGGTACTGCAGATATAGTGCAGGATGTTTCTCCCTGCGCATTCGAGCGAGTTGTTATTGTCGTCTTGTGGAAGGGGGTTCTATCATTTCAGCCCTGTATCATTATTGCCTATGGTTTTGAGGTTGTGCACAAATTGTTAAGATGTTTGTGCGTTGTTATCGTGTTGTGTTGTTGTGAATGGTAGATTTTTCATTTATGGGTCGCGGTAGTGAATGACTCGAAAAGAGGATTTCTCGGTTCATGGTTTAGAGGTTCAACATTTAATTCCAGCAGAGGAAAGACAATCAGACTATGGATGTTTAGGCTTTGGTTGATGGAGTAACGTGACTTGATATTCTCAAGCGTGGTGGAATTCTCATTTGTCATGTGGTGTCGCCCTCCTTGTTTGAACACATTAAGGTTCGCCGGTGTTATGGTCTTCTTTGATTTGCCTTCGGGGCAGGGTGTTGTGAAATGGTGCCCGAAAAACGATTGTTAGAGATGGCAGTGAGTAGCGATTTCAGAATCAAATCGATGTTTCAAATGCTAATGGCTCGAGAAAGATGATCTTTGAGGAGGCTTACAATTGGTAGCAATTTATTGGTTCAGGTGCTACAGAGATGGATTTTGATTTGAGGCAGCCTTTGGGCAATAAAGGATGAGGAAGGACATGGTGGGAGATGTCTCGCGATGATTGAATTGCTAGCAGGCCGAGTATGAAAAACATAGGTCGAGAAGTTGATTAAAGAAGATGGTTTAACCGAAGTGGGAGTGGCAGAGTAGCATATGGATCTGTGGTAGGATAGCCACATCCCTTGATAAAAGTTTAAAGCGAGTTGGGAATCATAGTGGATAGTGACTAGGTCTACGGATTTTATTTTGGAATGGTGGCTACTGTGTTAAGGAAGATTGAATATGATAGAGAGGAGTTTGTTTGAAAGGAAGAGGGTTGTGAAATGCTTGATTATTGTTTTTGGGTGCAACCTGACTTCGAGTTTGGAACGTATGGCTGGACTTTCAATGGATGCTAATTGGGAAATGAACAGACTCTTATAGCTAGTGGACAAGCACAGGCTCAGGAGGGTTTACTGATTTCGTGGTGGTTGTAACCAGTGCAACGTCGTTGGGAGATGTCGGTATGGAATTTCACAAGTGGGTTATCTCCTATGAGCATGCTAGCGATTGCATGATTTTTATTAAGTTTCTACGAAGAATTCTACTTACTACCCGGCAGAAGATCGAATATGCGATTGTGGCTGATAATTCGGAATGTTCATGAAAAGCTTAACAAGAGATTACGAGAAATTTGGCAGGTGGACGGTGCGAGATCATGGTTATTGAGAAGGAGGAATCTTTGTGGGTTTTACATTTATGTGATATTAGCTTAAAGCTAAGTGGGGGAGCCCACCGTCTATGATTGGATCCGTGGTTGTCTGCTTGTGCGGTTCCTGGTTATCAGTGCATTGGTAGATTAATAATAACTAAGAAAAGAAAATATTAGGGGTAATTCGAGAAAAGAACTTGATGAAAGTGTGCTATATTTTGGCTTATCGATTCATGTGCAGATTTTAGGAAGACTCAGAATTTATGATTCTTGTGGATGTGATGTACAAGGAAAAGAATTCATCTGGTTGCTTCTTTGGGTAGTGTTCATGTGCTAACAGAGCGATGCAGTTTGATTATATCCGGGACCAAGTCAGAGTAGTTGACTATCAATAGTGGTTCTAATGGGTTCAAGGATGTAAGCGCAGTGTCCAAGGATTTTGGGTTCGTTGTGTGGCTGATGACCGGGATTTTGCAGCAGAGTGTGAAGAATACTTGGGGAATTTTCTATGTTATCATCAGGTCTGCGGGGTAGTATTGGAGAAATGGGAGGAATAACTTCGGATTCGTGGAAGGTCTTGTAGAATGGGTGTACCAGCTGGAGATGCTATTGTGCGCTAGAGGTGGGTATGCGATGGTTCATGGGTATTGTGACAATGTGGTCTTGTGATTTGGGTCACTCGGGATGAGTGCTGATTGAGTTTTGTTATGTTTTTGTCTAAGGTAAGTCAAGAGTAAATTGGAAGAAGTGGGGTCGGTTAGTAATGGTTTGAATCAGCATGATTGTGGCAATGATCAGTTCCTTCGGCATGTTAAGTTATATAGGTGGTTTGTGGTTTTACGTATGGTCTTGACAACCACCATAATTTTCTTGATTTGGGAGGTATTGGATTCCTATGGCCTTGTTGTGTAAATGGATCCCGAAAGAGTTATGGCAGTTTGGACCACGACTTGACGTTTGTATTTTCTACGGTCGTGGGAATTCAGTTGCTTGTTGCAATGGTTCTTCTGAAATGAGTTGAGTGAAATGTATCTAGCCAATGAAGTGTTTATTCTACTAGTAGTTCAGACGTTATGATGAATTCTTGTACTCTTTCATAGCGGCATGATAGGTGCAGTGAGCGGCATGGGAATTGGAAGTTGATGATTAAGGTTGCGCCATGGTGTTGATAAGAATGTCACGAGCTCGGATGGGAAGGGAAGAATTCAGATGTTTAGAAGCTGGCATTATCTTACTGTCGCCTGAGAATGGTGTTCAGAATTTGTACGGTTGGTGGTATGGAGGTGCAGACTTTGCTACCTAGTGTAGAAGGTCGTGGGAGCATATCCCACAGGAAAATTGTATAAGTGTGACATGTTAGTCACTTGATTGTTAAGGATTGAAACCAAGTATGGAGATTCTGGTACTATCGGTAATGTGAGAGTTTATGCTTGAAAGGCATTATATTCCTTTGGTTGTGGATGTGGGAGTTTGTTCCGGATTGGACGCTGCTCGTGTATGTCATGAATAGGGTCATTGTGGATCCTTGAAAGGTTGTTGCCCCAATATGGTATGATCAGAATCGGCTTGAGGTATGTTGGAGGATCTAATGTGAATGTGTGCTCTACGTCAGGTCAGGTGTGTTTATTTGACATAGCATTGCTTACGGAGGAGTCTTTGGGAGTTGGGTGTTATTCTCGTCGTTAGCTATTCCATGTAATACCTATTGTTCTAGGTGGGTTGTGAGACGACTTGATTATTCACACATGTGTTGTGATCCCGTATAGCTTGTGGTGTTATATGAGCAAAATCGCTTTAGAGATGCAAGCCATTTATTTCACCTTAGTCGTGCTTAGGTTTTATAGTGTATGTCGCTGTCCGTCTCCCCAGGGATTGTATTATGCACTTGGCGTGCTTGTGGTTGATATTCCGGCATTTCGTAAGTATAAGCATTACAGCTTGAAGGGTGTTTCCTTATTGATTGTTATGTGTGGATCGGGTGGCACGCCGCCACGGGTATATTGTTTGGATCAGGTGGCACTCTGCCCCAAGTATGTTGTGTGGATCGGGTTGCACGCCACAAAGATGTAATGTTTGGATCGGATTGCACGCCGTAACAGTGTCATATTTGGATCGGGTTGCACGCTGCAACAGTGAGATGTTAAGTACAGTTCCTTATAATTATTTTGTATACCTTGTTTCCAATCTCTGAGATAGAGCCATAACATGTTTGGCCGTTTTATTCATTACGCGAGCTGGATGGTTCTTTGCCAGAGTTCGTTCTTCCTTATAGGTCACATTTGAGTTGTAGCTAGTTGGCGCTTTGATGGTGCTGTATGATATTTTTGATGGTGTTTGAGGTGTCTTATTACCCGAACAGCTTGTACTGGGTATGACGAGGTTATTGGACCTGAGATCAGTGCGATCAGATTTATGTAGGGTATATTAAAAAGAAAATATCGTTATTCAGTTCAGAATGAGGTAATGGTTCTTGTCAGGTAGATAGACTCTAGGATTCATTAATTTAGCAAGTGGTTATGAGTTTCTACACATCTTTTCCATCGTGGCAGTATAGTGAAAGTTGGAACAGGGCTTAAGCCCTGTGTTATGAGGTGTATTGTGGGCATCAGATTCGTGAAATTGCATCCATTGTGGTCGGAGGATGTTATTATTGGCAAACAACTTATGTGGTGCATGGTGTGATTTCATCATAGGTGCATGATCGTGTTTTGGTACTGTGTAATGATTGATGCTCTGTTCGTATGTTAGAATCGGGTCTCGTGGAGAATTTCGGATGATGGAATTTGGTTCTAAGGCTTGTTAGCTAAGGTTATAAAGAGGATCTTCAGTCTGGCTCGAGCTAATGTGCTCACATGGGTTGTGGTGGCACGAGTAGGTGCACGAGGTGTTAAAAAGTAATTTTGGACAACTTCGTAACAGTTCTTGGCACGTTCTAGGACGAACGAATGTTTAAGTGGGGGAGAATGTAATGACCTGACCGGTCGTTTTAATATTTAGTGCATCGTTCGGCGGTTTGAGGCCTTGAGTAGATTCACTTCATGTTTTACCACTTATACGTGTGGTCGAAATTGAATTTCGGAAAGTTCTGAGTTGTTGCGGAACGAAAATTTTAAATTCAGAAGCTTTAAGTTAGAAGAGTTGACTACGGTTTGACTTTTAAGTAAACGACCTCAGAATTGGGATTTGAAGGCTTCAATAGGTACGTATGTTAATTTCAAACTTGGGCGTATGTTCGGGTTGAGTATCGGGTGGTCTGGGAGCATTTCGGCGCTTATTATGGAAAGTTGACAAATTGAAGTTTAAGAATTCCTTAAGTATGGTTTGAAGTGGATTTTGGTGTTATCGATGTCCGTTTGAGGTTCCAATCCTTGGAATATGTTCGTATCATGATTTATAACTTATACGTAAAGTTTGGCGTTATTCTAGAATGTTTAAGTATGAATCAGACGCGTTCGTCGAAGTTTGAATGTTTAAAAGTTTAAAGAAAGGTTTCGATCGTCGATTTGTAGTTTTAGTGTTGTTTGGTGTGATTTGAGATCCTAGAGCAGGTTCGTGTCATGTTTTGGGACTTGGTGGTGTGATTGGACGGGGTCCCGAGGGTCTCGGGTGTGTTTCAAGATGGTTTCGGACCAAGTTTGGATGAATTGCTGTTGTTGGTTTGCTGGTACTGGTTTTGTTCTTCGCGAACGTGGAGGAAAAGATGCGTCCTCAAAGAAGGTGTTGGACTTGAGGCCTTTTTGTTCAACGCGTTCACGATAAGGTAGTCATGTTCGCGAAGGTTTGGGTAGTTGTGCTCCGCGTTCGCGATTGACTGGTCGTGTTCGCGTAAGGCAAACTAGGCCTGGGAGTCTTGGCCTACACGTTCGCGAGGATGGTGCCGCGTTCACGATGGTCAGGCCTAGTAAGGCATCACGTTCGCGAGCCTATCATTGCAATTTTCTGGAGCTGAAGCAAGTTATGTTTTGTGAACGCGAGGGCGGTGCCGCATTTGCGATGAAGGTCTTTTTGGGCAGTATATAAGTAAGTAAAGACGGATTTTGGTGCATTTTATCCCAAATCTTCCATTGGAGCCGATCTTGGGGCGAATTTTAAAGGAGCTTTTTTGTCATCCTCCTCTAGGTAAGTGATTTCTACATATTGTGAGTTAAATACATGAATTATACATGGATATGAACATGAAAATTGGTGGAAATTGTGAGATTTTGAAAAAAATTCAAAATTTGGTATTTTTGGATTTTTACCATGAAATTGGACATGGAATTAGGAATAAATTATATATTTGAGTTCGGAATCCAGGCACGTGGGCCTGAGGGTTGACTTTGTTGACTTTTCGAGCGGAGTTGAGAATCATAAAAAATTGTTAAATTATACGCATTGGAGTATATTTTGATTGATTTGCACCTTGTTTGACTAGTTTCGGATCGATGGGCATTGGTTTGAGATGTTGGAGCTAGTTATGGAACTTCAGAGCGAGGTAAGAGTCATGTCTAGCATTGTGAGAGGGAAATTACCCCCTAGGTGATGTAATTGTTATGTGCTACTTGCTGTGGGTGCTACGTATGCACGAGGTGACGAGAGTTCATACGTAGCTAAAGCATGCTTATGTTCAAGTAGAGTTAGGACTTTATCATGTAATATTTGAATCATTTGAATTAATTCTACTTGCTTAATTAATTGAATTTATAAATAAAATTGTTCTAGAAATACACACACACGCACACACACTTATATATTAGGTCGGACCTTATCACCTTGAGTTGTTGGCAAGTTATTTGAGAAACGATAAAGGTTATATCCACTTTATGCTCATGTACTATATTGTAAGCACTGTCTCGTAATTCGACGAGTTCCTTGCTTTCTTGTGGAGCAGGCCGAACGCCTCGGCAATATAATAGATGCATCTATGGTTCATGCCGCTTGATCCTTTGCAGTGTACATATTATTCAGGATCGGATCGTACGATCTCGGCATAATCGTGCGTTATATCGCTAGCAGTCTGAATATTCACGAGATTATTCTTCCACTGATGCCGGGCATTTTATATGGTATTCCTTATTCTTTTGATATTGACACTTGATATTTTTCGAGCTGTTGAGATAGGATACGAGATTGAGAAGTTTATATCAATAAAAGAAATTTTGAAAGAATGTGTTGGTTACCGTTTTATCCCATTATTGTTGTTGTGCTTCATATCTGCTTACGATCTATCATATTGTTTTACTGGACCTTTAGTAAGTGTCGATGTCGATCTCTCGTCATTACTTCTCCAGGGTTAGGCTAGATACTAACTGGGTACGCGTTGATTTACATACTCATGCTGCACTTTTGCACTAAATGTGCAGGATCTGACAGGTTCATTTGGTGGTCATCTTGGCGCGTAGACTAGCCGCTGAGGAGACTTTATGATAAGCTGCATTCTAGGCTATATATCGCAGCCCACGAGTCTCCATCGTACTATTTACCTTATCCCATCTTATTTACATTTCAGACAGATGTTGTATTATTATTGTACTCCTTAATAAATGTTCATGCACTTATGACACCCAGTTTTGAGATACTGTAGTGGTTGTTTATGGTTCGACTTGATATTATCATCTTTTATTTTATATCTTACTAGTATTTTAAGTATTCATGATTTTTAAACACATTTATGTCTTCATCTAATAAAATTTATAATTTCAAAAATATTAAAATGAATAATTAAGTTGTTAGTTTACCGTTAGCTTATCTAACGGTGATGTTGGACGCCATCACGACTTATAATAGTTTTTGGGTGTTGACAGATTGAGAGAGAGTATATATGGGAGACTCTGGTCATAAATGTGATGTCTATAAAATATTTGAGGTTGCTGTATTTTTTTTTGGATAGCTTGATTAATATAAATTTTGTTGAAGTTAATTCATTTAAAACTGTTTGTGGTTCTCGATGTTGTCGATAATATATACGAGGTTGCTGAATATTTTTGGATAGCTTGATAAATATAATATTTTGTTGAAGTTATTTTTATTTAAAATTGCTTGTGGTTCTACTTCTAAATTGAAGCTACTTTACTTATTAGTTTCTTCCGAAAAAGATAACTTATTTTACTACTCAAAATACTTTTTCTTTAACCTATAACTTTGGACAAGGAATTACCGAGTCAACATTGGTATTAACATTAATGATAAATGCTCTGCTTGCCACTTAGAGACCAAAAGCTCCATTCATATTTTCCATTTTCTATAAACCTTGTTTTTTCTCCCACAAGTGGGCCTCTACACTAATTTGGACTTTTCATTTTCCACAGAATGCGAAACCCACCTTTACAACACGTAAGGCATAAAAGCATCAGTAAATCCTTGAAGACAACTATAAAATATCCTTTAACCAACTTTTAAAGGTGAAAAAAGTAGAAGTATATAGATATGTCACGCTTCATTTTTGTTTTACTGATTAAAGTTACATTATTTAAAAAGGGATTGATTTATTTATTTTAAAAGTCACTATTTGGAATTATTTATTTACGGTGTTTCAAGTCATCAATTCTGAAATCTCAATTCAAGGAAGTTTGACTCTATTTATAGTTCACGAACACAAAAGACCAGGTAAAAAATTTTATTAACCCGGAAGAAGGTGTGAGGCACTCCCAGATTCTGCGATTTTAGCAAGGTCGCTTAACAAATTACACTCAGCTTAATTGTCCTATTATTACATGTTTTAGACCTATTATGCATTTTTGCCCTTTTACCGCTTTTAACAAATATCTTGGCCATTTTAAGTATTTATGGAATTTATTTGAACAAGTTACAATATCGTACACTTGTTGTTTTGTACACATCGCAGATCACGCCGCGTGAAACGCACCCGCAATTTACGACATGTTTATTTTATTATTATTATGATGTTGGGGTCAAGTCACGCGAACGTGCACTTGAATTTAGACTTATGTATCATGACCATGCTGTTATAACCCATATTTGTACGTGTTAGATTACACCGTAAGATAGTCTACCTAGGTTCGATAAGAGAATTACCTTTGAGACAATAAGAGTTTAGTCCTATTGGTCTTAAACGATGCAAAGGTGTATAAGGGTGGTTAACAAGTATTAGAGGATAAACGAGTTAAGGATGTTGTAACTCGCGTTTTTGGGAAAAATCGAGAGGTGGTTAACATCACCAAGAGGTCATGTTTTAAGGTATTTGGATGATATGATATCCGTTTCATAAGTCTTGAAGTCAAACGAGTTATGAAACAAAAGTCGACAAAAGTTGTCGCAACTTAGGTTCACAATTTTACTTAAACGTTAGGTCAAATGTTTCTGTGATTTTCTCCCAATTTACAAGGAATTACGGGGTGATATACCTACCAAATTAAAGGTCTATGAGTCTAGTTTCCAATGCTTCAAACCGTTTGTCAATACAATCTCGGAGTATTGAGATAATTGTATTTCCGTAGAACTGCGCAGGCTGGTAGGTGACAAGTAGGTGCATCACCTACTTGCCAAAAATTAAGGGCAAAAATTTAAAAGCCCAAAGTCGGTTAAGAGAGGGCTTTTAAAAGCTTCTAAAGCCAGATAATTCACTATTATTTCACAGCTTCAAAACCTAAAAGAACCCCTGCAACCCCTCCCCAAAATAATCCCACACAAACCCTAATCAATTTTTCCCCTCTTTCAAGTTCTAGTTGAAGGTAAACCCTAGAGTTTGAGGAACCAAAGCAAGGGCTGAGTTACCTAACAAGCAAGGTGAGTTTACTGCTCTATTTAATACATGTTTTCTACTGTTGAGACTTGGTAATTCGTTCTATATGTGTAAGAACTCACGGGACGGTGATCGGAAGCCGTGAGTTCGAGTTATTCACTTGTAGCGAACTGTTTTTGTGAACTGTTTTGTGTTGCTGTAAAGCTGCGTGTTATACTACTGATTTGTGGAGTTTTGGATGAGGAAGGGTGTGGAGAAACACCATA
>MCJB01002718.1:0-11668 GCA_002018475.1 Nicotiana obtusifolia | reverse complement strand
AGGATATCATCAAAGTAGACAACCACAAACTTATTAAGAAACGATTTAAGCACATGATTCATTAATCGCATGAACGTACTAGGTGCGTTGGAGAGACCAAAAGGCATCACCAACCATTCATATAGACCAAACTTGGTCTTGAATGCAGTTTTCCACTCATCACCCTGTTTCATACGGATTTGGTGGTAACCGGACCTAAGATCAATCTTAGAAAACACACTTGAACCACATAACTCATCTAGCATGTCATCTAACCTGGGGATAGGATGACGGTACTTTACCGCTATCTTGTTGATGGCTCGAAAATCAACGCACATTCTCCAGGTGCCGTCTTTCTTTGGAACCAAGATCACGGGTACGGCACACGGACTTAGACTCTCTCGAACTAGCCCCTTACTCAATAGCTCATCCACTTGTCGTTGCAACTCCTTAGTATTCTGTGGATTGCTTCGATATGCGGGTATGTTCGGAATTTGTGAGCCCGGAATAAAGTCAATTTGGTGTTCTATCCCCCTCAACGGAGGTAGTCCACTCGGCATCTCCTCGGGAAACATGTCCCTGTATTCCTGCAAAACAACACTAACAACACTAGGCAAGGGGTGAACGTTAGTAGAAACTTCATCGTCACACTCGATCAAATCAGCTACCTTATCTTCCTCAATCTCCTCGTCACTCTCTACCTCACAAACAGTACAATCATGCTCATGTCATAAGGTAGAACCATCACTAGTTCTTTCCCCGGCATTCTTCCAAGTACCAGCTGTCCTTTCAAGGTTCTCCACTCGGATACTAAGTACCTTTACTTCAGCCCATAGCTCGGCTAAAGTAATATTGGTCACAACCTTTTCTCCTTTTGTAGCCATGTACCTGCAAAAGAAACAAGACTAGAGAATCTGTTAAGGTTAGTTAAAATTCTCTCTCTCACTTTTTGAATGACTCTCGGGTTCACTCAAATTTTTGGGTAGGATTTCACACTGTCTTCAAATTGGCTTCCTCTAATTGACCAAGTTCCTTAGCGACCTTTCAAGTTCACAAGATCAATAGTTTTCTTCGGGGTGAGTGAAGTTATGTGACTCGATAGGCGGACAGCTTTTTAAGTGAGCACAAGAAGCCAAGAATTATCTACGAAAGTGGAAATTTTGAGTTTTAGCACGAGGTCCTACAAGCTCAAAGATTAGTAATTACTTAAGTAGGGAAATTACCTAAGAATTACTAATTAGAAGTAGTGAAATTAAGAAGAATTTCGAAATTGAAGAGATAAGGAAATTTTAGAAGCTTTCCCACTTTAGTTTGGAGAAGACTAATCCTTTCTCCTTAGCCCTTAGGATTTTGGGTCCCCCCCCCCTTTCCTTTTCCAAACAAATTAGTCCCTCCTCTCTTTGTCCAAATAGAATTTCAACTCCTTGAAACTTCTCCCTTTTGGATTGGGAGTTGTTTCCTTCTTGGACTAGATTAGGGTTTCCTATTTTCCTCCTCAAATTTGGCCTCCTAACACTTCTTAGGCCCTCTCCACGTTTTTCAACCAAAATATTCAAGAACAATAAATTAAAGTTCAAAAACTTCAAGAATAAATCTTTAGGAACTTGAGATTAAAGTCTTCAAGAACAACGTAAAACTCTTCAAGAACTTCAATTCCTAGATGTTTTTAATGACTTCAACCAACAACAATTTTTGGTTTTTCTTTCTTTTTTTTCACGTTTTTTTTTTTTTTTAAAAACGAAATTTAAGAATTAGAACCTAAAACTAAGGCACGAAGAACAGGATTGGGATTGTAGAAACAAACCCACTCCAAGCTCTGATACCAACTGATGCAATATTAAACGCGAAAATAAGAAAATAAAAGATAGAAGCAAGACGCTCAATGAACTATCAAGACAACAAGTAGGAACTAGTCTACTTACCTTCTTGATGAAGTCACGGAGTACCTATACTATACGAACAACCCTCAAGACAACAATGGTCTTGCAAACTTTTCGATCAAACAAAGGAACAAGTTCAATTTTGAATCACACCAAAATTGGACAAGTTAATTCACACGATTTTGGGAGCAATGTGCTGCCGGGTTTTGATTGATAATAATGTCAAAAGGTATCAAAATAATAAAGTGTTTAGGCTTATATAGAATGAGCCTTTACCTAAATCAACTAGGAAAAGAATAACTAGTTAACCTAAATCAACTAGGAAACAACTAATTAACAAAAAGGCCACAATTTGGCTAAATTTGGCTAATTTAAAGAATAGTCACGCAGGACCAAACAAATATTAATGTCTTTAATAATTACATAATAATACAACATAAACACAAATATACATCTTCAACATAAGATTCGTCCATAGCAAGATTTATGGACGCTTGGATCTTCTCCAAGGCTAACCAACGCCTTTTCTTGTCTTGTTCATAGATGGCATTGACAACACTTGATCAAATTTATTTGCATCACATATGTTTGTTGATGTTTTGTGAATTGCGGGAATGATAGGTTTGCGTAATGACCCGGCCGGTTGTTTTGAGTATTACAATCTCGTTCCCCTATTTATTGTTATTCCATGCTCACTTGTTATTATGTGCCTTGCTGGGGCGGTTGGTTTAGTTCAAGAGATGTTTCGGAATGAGTTGGAACACTTGGTCTCAAGGTTGAAAGCCTAACTTGAAAGAGCTGACCGGATATAAACTTTTGTGTAAATGACTTCGAATGGAGTTTTGATGGTTCTGATAGCTCCATATGGTGATTTTGGACTTAGGAGTGTGTCCGGATATTCATTTGGAGGTCCGTAGGTGATTTTGGCTTGAATTGGCGAAAGTTGAAAAAGTTGAAGTTTGGAGAGTTAAGAAATTTGACCGAGAGTTGACTTTATTGTTACCGAGCTTGGATTTTGGTTCCGAAAGTTGGAATAGGTGTGTTGTGTCATTTATGACTTGTGTGCAAAATTTGAGGTTAATCGGAGTTGGTTTGGTATGTTTCGGCATTAGTTTTGGAAGTTAGAAGTTCATAAGTTCATTAGGCTTGAATCGATATGCGATTTGCGGTTTATTGTTGTTTGATGTGATCTAAGGCTTCGAGCGAGTTCATATGATGTTTTTAGGATATATTGGTATGTTTGGATGGGGTCCCCGGGACCTCAGGTGTAATTAGGATCATGTTCGGCTCGTTTTTGGACTTGTGTTATTGCTGAAGTCAGTGCTTCTGGTTTCCTCTTTCGCCATCGCGAAAGGAGGACCGCGATTGCGTAGAGTTAAGTCCGACAGGTGGGAATTTTCTCTGTGCGTTCTTGAGGTTAAGTCTGCGATCGCAAAGTTTTGAGGGGTTGTTTCACATGAGAGCGGACGCATTCGCGAAGAAGGAAGAGGAAGCCTGGGAATGTTTCACACGTTGTTTTTCACGATCGCGTGAGTCTATCCGTGATCGCGTAGGTATGGGAAGTTAGTCACCACGATCGCGACCTGGAGATTACGTTCGCGTATAAGGTTTTTGGCTACTGAAGATTTTGTTCTTCACGATCGCGAGGGAAATTCTGCTATCGCGATGTGTAATTACTAGACAGCAGTGTTAACATATCAAAATGGAGGGTTCGAACCCATTTTTTATATTTTGAGCTAGAGGCCTCGGATTTGGGTGATTCTTGAAGGGATTTTCAAGGAGTTAATTGGGGTAAGTGATTCTAACTCGAATTTGGTTGTTATATATGAATCTACCATTTTTTTAACCATTTAATTAGTGTTTTGGGTTTGAAAAATTAGGGAAAATTGGTGAAACTTCATAGACCATAATTGAGGATTTGAAGGTCGAGTTGAGATCGGAATTGAGTAATTTTGGTATGGTTAGACTCGTTATTGAATGTAAGTTCAAATTTTATTAATTTTTTTGATAAATTAATTGGGTAGACTTTTTGACTTTTGTTGAAGAACCTGGATCTGAAACCAACATGTCACGACCCAAAACTCAACATGTCATGATGGCACCTATCACAATACTAGGCAAGCCGACAACCACAAATACTACGCATTTTTAAATTGAAAACAAGACGAAACATGTTTAACGGTAATAACTCTCGTAAATAGTCAATAAGAAATACTGCGACTCAAATACAACATCCCCAAAACTCGAGTGTCACTGAGTACATGAGCATCTAAATGACAATACAGTCAAGACTTCAAATACAACTGTTCTGGAAAGATAGAATAGTGCTAAATAAAGGAAAAGAAAGAGAGTCGAGATGCAGATACCAAAGCAGCTACCTCAAAAGTCTCTAAGTAGATGAAGCTCCAAACCTTGCAGCTGTTGTGCCCAGAAGTACCTGGATCTGCACACGAAGTGCAGAGTGTAGTATGAGTACAACCGACCAAATGTACTCAATAAGTAACAGGACTAACCTTTGGCTGAAAGCAGTAACGAGCTCGATAGGTATAGTCCAAGTCCAGATAATAGCAGTACAGATATGACAGGAAAAATAACAGTAATAACCTAGAGAATCTCTTAATCGGTTGTACATAATACAGAAATGTAGACATGCTTTCAAGTATAACCGTTTAAGCTCAACGCTAATAAAATATGCCAAGTATGACTGATATGAGGAATGTTATATCTCTATATCTACATCTCGAATGTGCATGTAACATGTAATGAATCACAATGATAACCTCATGTACTCACACTCTCAAAGTACTCAATCTGACTGTCTCAACTCTCACTCATCACACTTAATCATCCAGTAGTGAGTGCAGGTATCGTACAGTGTTGAGTGATTGAGTGTGATAAGTGAGAGTTGAGACAGTCAGATTGAGTACTCTAAGTGTGTGAGTATATGAAGTTATCATTGTGATGCATTACATGTGACATGCACATTTGACATGTAGATATAGAGATGTAGCATTCCTCATATCAATCATACATGGCATATTTTATCATTGTTGAGCTTAAACTGTTATACTTGAAAGCATGTCTACAATTTTGTAGTGTGTACAACTGATTATGAGATTCTCTAAGTTATTACTCTCATTTTGCTTGTCATATTTGTACTGCTATTATCTAGACTTGGACTTTACCTATCTGAGCTCGTCACTGCTTTCAGCCCAAGGTTAGCCCTGTTACTTATTGAGTACACTGGGTCGATTGTACTCATACTTCACTATGCACTTCGTGTGCATCTAAGTACTTCTAGGCACGGCGGTTGCTAGGTTTGAGCTTCATCTTCTTGGAGACTTTTGAGGTAGCTGCTTTGGCGTCCGCAGACCTCGACTCTCCTTCTTTTCCTTTATTTAGCACTATTCTATCTTTCCAGACATTTGTATTTGAAGTCTTGACTGTATTGTCATTTAGATGCTCATGTACTCAGCGACGCCCAGGTTTTGGGGATGTTGTATTTGAGTTGCAGTATTTCTTATCAAATATTTATGAGAGTTATTAATGTTAAACCTGTTTCATCTTGTTTTCAATTTAAAAATGCGTACTTATTTGTCATTGTCGGCTTGCCTAGTACTGTAATAGGCACCCTCATGACATGTTGAGTTTTGGGTCGCGACAGTTTGGTTTCGAGAAGGTTCGGAGTGATTTTGAACACTTAGTATCATTTTTGGAAGCTTGAGTTGTAAGAGTTGACCAAGGTTTGGCTTTTTTGTAAGCAACCTGGAATTGATATTTTAATGGTTCCATAGGTTTATTTTGATATTTTGGACTTAGGCGTATGTCCGAATTCGGATTTGAAGACTCCTAGGATGTTGTGGTGCTATTTGCCGAAAGTTGTCAATTTGGAGGACTGGAGATTCCTAAGATTAACCGAGGGTTGAATTTGAGGTTATCAAATTTGGATTGTTGTTTTGAAAGTTGGGATAGGTTTATTTTGTCATTCGGGACTTGTGTGCAAAGTTTTGTTGTTACCCAGATTGGTTAGGCTTGAATCAGACGCTTGGTTTGAAGTTTGGAATTTGATGAACTTGAGAAAAGCTTAATATCACGATACAATAATCTCACCAAGTCGTGATGGCACCTAATCCAATCTGCTAGGTAAGACAAACACTATAAGTTACAACTATAATGAGAAATTATCACTAATAATAAGTAAAACTACAAAAGCATCCAATACAACTATCCTAAGGACTGGTAGTACATATCATGAGCTACTAAGATTAAGAAACAACTTTGGTACAAAGAAATAGTACAACATCTATTTGAAGTTTACGTAAATCGAATTTCGAAATCCTATGCTACTATGAACAAATAATAGTAGGTGAATGGAAAGTTCTGGTCTTTAATGCTCGCCCTCGAACTCCGCATCCGCTTATCTCCAAATATCTGCACACAAGGTGTAGAAGTGTAGTATGGGTACAACCAACCCCATGTACTCAGTAAGTATCTTGACTAGTCTCGGTGAAGTAGTGATGAGGTTTTTAAGTCAACTGATACTCACTTAATATAATATGTGCTATTCGTTAGCAAGAGAAATAACAAGGAGAAAGGCAAGTAATAATCAAAATATCGAATAAAGAAATACTAAGCATGTTTCACAAATTTCACAACCAAACCTCTCCACTAAATCAAGTTTGTTGGGAAGAACAATATTAGTGAACCAACATAAGCCATAACCACAAACTCGTATATATAAAAGGGGTATATTCAGGATATTAAATCAAATGGCACCGCAACACCCTTCGTGCATTTCTCATCCTCACCAAGCACGAAAACACCCTTCGTGCATTTCTCATCCTCCCCAAGCACGAAAACACCCTTCGTGCAAATACCACTCTTCTCAACAATCACATGTATAACAGCACCAAACTAGGCAGAAGACATATCGCTAACAGTAATATTAAAGTAGAAGGCATAGATGTAACAACAAGAAAGGTAGAAGGCATAGATGTAACAGGAACAAAAAATGTAGTAGACACAGATATAGCAATAACAAGCAGTGTAGAAGGCATGTATACAATAGTAACAAACAAGTTCATGGCATGTAGATGAAAGTAACAAACAAGATAGAAACTATAGATGTAACAACAAAAAGTCAAGGAAGAAAGCACATATGCGACAGAATAAGATAGAAGGCATAGACGTAACAATAATAAACAAGATAGAAAGCATAGGTGTAACAATAACTACTCAGGAAAAGGCATAAATGTATATGTGAGGGAGAGGTAACACATTATAATGCATGACTCTTGTCCTCACTTGCGCAGAAAAAACTTTCGTGCCATGAACTCTGACCCCCACTTGCACAGAAACACCCTTTGTGCCAGTATTATATCACTCTTTCTCACCAAGCACGAAAATACCCTTTGTGCCATAATAATGTCAAGAAGCACGGAAGCACCCTTCATGCATAATAATAATTTCAAGAATCACAGAAACACCCTTCGTGCTTAAATCACTCCTCCCCACAAGCATGGAACTACCATTCGCGTTTATACTCTTCCTTACCAAGCATATATAAAACAGTAAAAAGCAAGGTGAGAAGCATAGATAACATCAAGAAGAGTGATTAAACATAATACTCCATATGAGAGATAATCCTATCTTTTGCACCAATAGGCAAGCCAACATTTCAATAACCATAATGTTCAACTATCACAACAAACCTTAAGCATGATCTTAAGCATGAATATGGAAACTCAAGTATCACAAGAATAACATGTATAATTATGTGTTCGTGATATAAAGTATAACCTCAACTAAATCGAGTAAGTTAACAAACCTTAAGAATAATCCATCACGTTCAATTAGGATATCATAAAGTAAGATATGATCTGTAGCATGGATATTTTTTCTCGTGTTATCATAGGAATCAACTGAAGCATAGGTCAAGAAGAACACGCAATTCAACAGGGCATCAAGTAATCTAGAATCTACCCCGACCATGAATACCCATGGTACATACATAAACGCTCGTCACCTCCCATATAAATCACCCATGCATATAAACAATATCATTTATTAGGAGATCTTCTCTCAAACCAAAGCTAGGCAAGACACTTACCTCATCTGGTCTAGTCCAAAGCTCCAAAATCGTGTTTCCTTGAGAAATCTCCTCTAACTAGTTTGAATCTAGACAATCATCAATAAAGGAATTCAACTAATGCCATAGAAAGTAATCATAATCAATAAAGCCTCGATCTTTAAATTCCCCAAAAGTCAACCCCGAACCCGCAAACCCGAAACCTGGAACCAATACCAAAATTCGATGACCCATAACCTGTTGAGTTCAAATATACGATTAGATTCTAAAACCGAGTCCGAATAAACACTCAAATCCTCCAAAGTACACTTTCTTAAAGTGTAGTCAAAACCCCAAATTTCATATTGAAACTGTATACTTTTGGTGTAGAAATACAAGTAGATCCTTGAAATATAATAGAAATCACTTACACTCTTTCCTTGTATGTAAATCCCCATGAAATATCATCACTCACAAGGTCTAGGGTTCAAATATAAAAGAATGAGCTAAAATCCCAAAATTCCAACTCATACCCAACTGCAGATGTCGCATTTGCGATAAATTTGCAATTGCAGATGTTCCCAGTTGTGACCACATGTTCGCAATTGTAGATCTCGCAATCGTGACCACATGTTCGCAATTGTGACGGAGGTTCGCAATTGTGACAAAAAGTTTGCAAATGCGGAGTTCGCAATCGCGACCAAAAGTTCAAAATTGCAAAGTATCAGCACAGGCAATCACAACCTCTACATAAATAATCCAAAGCCACCCAGAAACTCATCCAGAACCTCTCGAACACAAACCATATATGCATTTCAATCATAAAACAAGCTACGAACCTGTTCGCACTCAAAACACCGAAAAGAGGTCATATTAACCCGTTGTTGACCATGGTAAAACTTCAAATCCTTAACTTAGCTAGTCTCTCAACCAATGACCCAAAATACATTCGAGTCCCTCGGGACCTCGTCCAATCATACCAATAAATACAAATATCTTACTATAACTTCTCCAATGTCTCAAAACATTAATAGCAACATCAAAATCGAAGATCGAATCCATCTCATAACTTTCAAACATTCAAACTTCGTCGAATGTGTCCGAATCACACTTAGACATTCCGGATGAAAAACAAACTTTGCATACAAATTCTAATCAATCAAATAAACCTATTCAAATTCTCGAGACAGCAATCAAAGCTCAAAATACCAAAGTCTACTCCCAGTCAAACTTATGAACTCTCCAAGCCTTCAAATTGCCAACTTTTTGCAAATAGAGCCAAAACCTTCTAGAAACCACAAACTCCAAATCCAAATCCGAACATAGGCCCAAGTACACAATCACCATACGAACCTATTGCAACCCTCAAATCTTAATTTCAAGATCATTTAATCAAAAGTCAAACCTTAGTTAACCCTTCTAACTTAAAGCTTCCAAATTGAGAATTATTCGATCAAATCACTCCCGAACTTCCCGAAAATAAAAATGAACCATACACGCAGGTCATAATACATCACATGAAGCTACTCTAAGTCTCAAACCACTAAACGAAATGCTAACACTCAAAACGACCAGCCGATCGTTACATTCTCACCCACTTAAACATATATTCGTCTTCGAACGTGCCAAGAGTTATTTCAAAGATGCCAAAACATTGTACAAGCTTGTCATACACATATCTGCGGGTCATCTCATGTCACTCTAATCCATATAAGTCTATTAATACAATCTGACTGAAGATTCCTCCTTCGACCTTTGTCCCCAAGCCTTAGAACTAATTCCAAAATCCAAAATTCTCTATAAAACCTAATCCTTGTACATATAAACAGTATCAGTCCCCATAAGCTACATCAAGTAATAAATATAATCTCAAAATGTATCAACACGATTTACCATATAACTCATGTACTCATAGCCATAACTTCTAACGACAATGGCAGCTCATTACCAAATTCGGTACGGGTAATATACTTCATATCAGATAAAAGCTCATTCCAAACCTTCGTAGCACTGCAATGATGAAAGAAACACATAGAAACTCATAACACCCATCAAAGCAACAAGTAGTAGAGTTCCCTCGACCAACAAGAACCATAGCCAAATTCTAAGCTGAGTAATAATATTATTCTTCCAAACATACCTTAACCCAATCCGATTGAGCAAATTCCAAGTCCAATAACCTCGTCTCACCTACTACAAACTACCTAATCGACATGCTGCATCAAATGCTATCTAGAACCTCATGTGACGTGATCCATGCATCAAACAAGTAACAACTAAAATATAACCAAGAATGGAAAGAGAATACAAATAAGAGAACTATCCAACAAGTTCAATAGATATAACAACACAAGCATAATTCTACAAATCTATCCCACAAGGGAGAAATAAAACACATGAGATAAGCACAAGGAGTCGTATCCTAACATAGTATTGTTGCGGCGTGCAACACGATCCCACATACCAATCCACATGGAATACGCATCACGTCGTAATGCTCACAATCTACAAACATATGTGCATCAACATCAAGCACAGAAAGTGCATACACATAACCATTAGGGGACATATATCATGATGCACTACGAAAAGGAAAGCACAACTGTCACGACCCAAGCTGGAGGGCCGCGACCGGCACCGGACCCTACTCAACGGGCGCCGGCGTACCCTTCATCTAACTTTCCTTATTATCTATAAGGCTTGTCATATGCATATAATCTCGAACAATAATTATAATGAACCGAGACGTCATGCCATGATACGAACATACTTATATGCATAATATGGCCCATAAGGCTACAATGCAAAACCATAAAATAAAATATATACGTTTGCCGACAAGGCAATTCAACTGTACATAAGCCAACCCATTACTTGTCTATGCATAAATTGACACTTGTCTATGAGCTTCTACAAAAACGTACATAATGTAACCTACGTCGGAACAGGGCCCCGACGTGCCCATAATGGCTATAACAAAATGCATACCAAGACTGTGGCAAGTCCGAAGGATGGATCTCGCCAATATCCGCTGAACTGGACAACCTACTGTAGTGGGGGAGCCTCGTCTATCTGTCAGTCCGGACCTGCAGCACGACATGCAGCGTCCACAAATAAAGGACGTCAGTACGGATAATGTACTGAGTATGTAAGACAGGAAACATAATGTAAGAACAATAATAAGCATCAGGGTAAGAGACATACAACCTGTACCATCTGAATGCCTCTGAGGGCGACTAACCATGTCATGCTTGACATGCATATTCATATACATATATTTATATCCTTTTTAAAATCATCATATACATATATACGCCTCTGTGGGCCATCATCATCTCATACATATGCCTCTGTGGGCCTCCTCATCATCATACCCAACTGATCAGTGGTTGCACAATAGGTGCCATACCCGGCCGACTATAGCGCGGCTCGGTAGAGTAACATAGCTGTCGACTATAGCGCGACTAAGTAGAGTAAAACATATACATATGTATAGTTGCACAATAGGTGCCATACCCGGCCGACTATAGCGCGGCTCGGTAGAGTAAAATAGATAATGCATGCTGGACTTATAAGAGTCATACTACCATGGTGAAATAATAACATATCAATCCTCCCATAAGAGGGGAAACAATATACGTACTGCTACCTTCTAAGAGTAGAGTATCTTTGGGGTTCGTTCATTGCATTGTGTACAGTCAGAGTCGTGCAAAAGAAGGAAAAGGATAGTCTCACATACCTT
>MCJB01002717.1:0-11424 GCA_002018475.1 Nicotiana obtusifolia | reverse complement strand
ACATTTGTCATCCTCGATATCACATCATAGAAGCGAGATATGTCATTAGTGTATAAGGCACGAGCCTTTTCCCAAACCAAATAACATGTCTGGAATGGACGAAATAAGGGCATCAACTTGGAATCAATAGATCGCCACAAGATGCTACATAACTGAGCATCAACCTTTGCCCAAAGTGCTATTGCCTTTTCATCTCCTACGCCGGATTGTTTGATTAGATGATCATGAACACCTTGACCTTTACACCACAACTCGACAGATGAAGCCCAAGCTAAATAATTTGAACTTCCCATTAAGGGCTCCGAGGTAATCATAGTACCACTACTGCTTCCAAAACTCATATTTTTAGGCCCAAAAATATCATATCCGAGAGACATTGTTGCAAATAAGAGAGGAAACAAGTTGAACACACTGAAATCCGAGTAAAAAGGACCACTGGAGCTACTGGAATATCACTGTAGCTGCTGGATGGGTACTGTAGCTGCCGGAAAGTCCTGTAGCTACCGGAGAAAACTCAACGTGGTTGAAATAAAACGAAAACAGCGGGGGTAGGGTCGGAATTACCAGGCGACCCCACTGCCCTGAAGGAGCTTCTTCAAAAACTGGCCGGAAACAGCCTCATGCGCCGACGCGTGGTGGCGCGTGACGTCACGCGCAGACCTTCTGGTGGTGCGTGGGAGCGCGTGAGACAGCGTCTGCCGGAGGTCTTCACTGGGGTTTGGTCGCCGGACACTGACGACCCCTGTGGTGGTGTTGGATTTTGCACACCACTGACAGAAACTAGGCAGACGCAAATAACCCTCAAATAGGTCGCCGGAAAAAGAATTCCGGTGACTGATTCTCTTCCCGGAGTCGTTGGAATTTATGCACAGCGATAAGACTCTCACTATTGCTCTGATACCATGTGAGAAAGCACGGGAAAAAGAGAATATAATATTGATATTCTTATTTAATACAAGAAGCCCTTATTTATAACTATATTTTACAAAGCATATACTACTCTACTACCGATGTGGGACAAGACTAATATATATATATATATATATATATACATACTCTATTATATACATATCTACAAAACTAACATTATAGAAATTGAACTGCAAACCATGTTAGAAATCATGTTTTGACTATGTGCTAGCATTATAGGGACCCATAGAGGTCGTGTACATGTTGAATTATCTGTTAGTGTTGTTATGTATTCAGTCACAATTTTACTTGCATATTACATCTCAGTCTCTATCGTTCATTATTGATACATTATATCATTTTTATTTGGGCTGATTATCATGATTAGTGAGAGCCCGAGAAACTAGAGAGTTTGATGACTGAGTGAGGCCGAGGGCCTGATTGTGAGGATTTTTATGGGATCGGGCTGCACGCTGGTACATGTTTTGTTGATTTATGCCATGATGGCTTATTATAGCGCTTGGGCTGAGGGAGCCCCTCCGGAGTCTATACGCACTTCTAGTGAGCGTAGGTACCTACTGAGTGCGAGTGCAGAGTGTTGAGTGCTGAGCGGTTGAGAGGAACGAGAGACTGTGAGGTGGGAGTGCATCGGAGGACTGAGTGACTGCTGCTCTGAGATTTTGCACTTGATTTCATTACTGTTGTACTTCAGCTAGCATATATCAATGTCATGTAATTTTTGAGAGATGTTATATCATGTTTCAATTGAACTTGACATGAATTAGCCGTTTGGCCTTAATTGTTGAATTTGAAAGTATGCAAATTTTTCTATGTTGTAATTTCTGTAACTGAACTATATCCGTGAAGCTCGTCACTTTTTTAAGTCCATTATTTAGTCTTGTTACCTACTGATTTGATTGTACTCACGCTACACCCTGCACTTCGTGTGCAGATCCAGGTGTTTTCGAACACGGTGGCTGTTGATTTTCTTGTGCAGCTTGATCGTTGGAGATTCCAAGGTAGCTGCCCGGTGTTCGCATACCTTGTCTCTCCTTCACTATCTTTCCGCTTTATGTATTTAGTTTTAGTCTTTCATAGACATTACTTCTAGACTTGTGTTGTATAGATGCTCACGTACTCAGCGACACCCCGATTTAAGAACTTTCGTGTCGAGTTTGATTTTTATCCAGTTTATGAGAGCTTTAGTTATTTAAATTGTTTAGCTCATTTTCATTTAAAAGTGATGAAATATTTTGAAATGTCGTCTTGCCTAGCATCACGTTGGCACCATCACAACATGCTAGTTTTGGGTCGTGACAGAAAGCATGAGATGAAAAAGAAAATTCAAGCATACTTGGTGACTCTCAGAGAAGCTGCATATCAAGGTTCTGAACTTTCCTTAAAACGAAATTTTTTTTTTTACATTTTTTTTCAGATTCTAAAAAAGCTCGGTTCAAAAAAATAGTTCCTTGGGAAAGAACCATGCGAAAAAAACACAAGAAGAATAAAATTAAAAAAAATTAAAGTTTTACAAGCAAGACTACTCCCACCCCACACTTATGATCGTTCGCATTGTCCCGATGCACACAAATTAAACAAGTAGGGTGTAGAGGCACTTCCCTAAATTGTCACATCAGGAGTGGCTCCATCCTCTGGCCTTGAGCCTGTAGCAATGTCACCAAGAGAAGCAGTAGCAGCAGAACTGGTGGCTTCACTCTCCTGTTCGGTCTCAAGTCGAGTGGTTGATGGCAGGCCAAACAAACAACGCTCATCCTCGTCCAAAGGTAGATATATCATGATATCACTAATATCAATATGGCGAGCAGCCATATCTTTCTCCCTCACCAACCATATACGAGTCAACATCCGCCTCATGCATGCTAGTTGCTGCTCAGGTGTGAAAGCCTTCAACTTCTCTTCCTTGTGGCTCTTTACAGTAGTAATATGTACCTTCTTTGGAATAAAAAGCTCTATTTCATCACCGGGCTCCTTCAAAATATGCAAACACATCATATACTTGGTCAGTGTGCTTGCAAAGAACAACCGCAACTGATGGTTATCTCTTGTTCACTCCATCTCTCTATACATAGGGGGCCCAACATTTACATCCATTTTGGTCATCAATGCATATGTTGTAATAACTCTTTCAAACATAACATGAGTGTTGCCTTCGCAAGGAATGAGCCTATGACACACAAAGAAGAGATATGCCCGAGCTTTTCTTGTTAACCATTTGTAAATTACGGATTTTAGGCACTACTCTTGCTCTTTATCCACTCTGTGTTTGGATTTGTCATCACAGAGCACCTTTTTGATGGCAGCATAATCATGTGCAACTGTCAACTCCTCCGGTGGTGTAATATATGTTTGCTCTAATTTCATAAATCCATTCAAACCTTCAGGGCTGATATCAACCTTAACACCACGAACCATCACTATTTTTCCCTTTGTGAATTTCCAATTCGCATATAGTTCGCGAACTAAGGTCAAAATTTGCCTTGCCCATACTCTGAAGCAGAACATTGCAGCCCCTTCTTTTTAACTTCGTCAATAATTCAGGGTATTTCTTGTCACAAGCATTTTTGTCAATGGGATGTTCATGGAAGTGTTTCTTTGTCAGCAGTGACTTTGGTCACTTTATGACAGGTTGCTCTACTTCAGTGTCTTGTTCTGGAGTTAATTTTTTCTTGGCTTTTGCCACTCGACTTTTCTTTGGTGCGCTAGATAAGCGAGCCATAGCAATTTCCTACAAAAGGGATGATAATAAGTATGTCCTCTAATGGGACGAGGCAAACCAAGCATCTAGTCAACAACAATGTTGGATTAGTAGTTGTGTCTCCGGGTAGAGTGCCATGTGGTCTGTTGTTCACAGCTGAGGAGAGTTGTCCCAATTGTGTTTCAATGTTCCTAATGGCCGCAAAATTGGACATAATTTCCTCTTTCATTTTACCTTTGTCTCCTACCAATTGCTTCAACATGCTTCTGATATCAGCATGCCATCATCCTCTTGTTTCACCATAGGTTACAGTTGCTGTTGATATCTCTGTTGCTGCTGCGGATATGCTACTTGTTGTTGCTACAGGTTGTCACAGGGTGGTCTCTGGTATGGTACCACCTTGACCTTGGGGCCTAACATTGCCTCAATTATTCTATTGCATCTTTTGATGGGCTGGTCCCCAAGGTTGTTGTTCATTCTGTCTTTTTCCTCCATGTAGTTAGACACATAATTTATATCCTCATTATACCCCTGAGATTCATGTTCACCACTCCACGAGCAAATATATGGTTGATTAACACATGGTGTGCATAATCCCCCATTTGTTGTATCTACTTTGTGGACCTTCTTTGTGCCCATCTCATCTATCTTCTTGGTCAAGAGACTCATCTATATCACAAGAGTAGCAATATTTTCAGCATTAGTGTTATTCGAATCAAGTGCTACTGAATGAATTACAGGAGCGATTAGTGCATCTCGAGTCTGCCAGCCTGAATGTTGAGCCATCTTATCCAAAAAGTTGTCTTGCTTCAGTAAACGATTTGCTCAGAAATGCTCCACCAGCTGAAGCATCAACATTAGCCTTTAAACTATCAGCGAGCCCCATGTAAAACCTCTGCCCGAACATATGCTCTAGAATATCATGATGTGGACACTTTACTAGCATCCCCTTGAATCTTTCCCATGTCTCCTGTAAGTTCTCCATTGGCTTTTTCTTGAATTGTGGGATCTCATCAACCTGCTTTGCCATCTTATTTGGCGGAAAAAATTTGTTCAGAAACTGTTTGACTAGTTCATCCCGAGTAGTAATGGAATTGGTTGGGAGTGAATTCAGCCAAATTTGTGCTTCCCCGGTTACTGAGAATGGGAACAAGATCTATCTAATAGCTTCTGGTGTCACATTTGGCTGCCTCTGAGTAACACATTTTTCAAATTCCTTTCCCGAGAATAGTCCCTTATTTTGCAATAGATGTTGCATATTGTTGGTAATCTGAAAGCTTTCGGCTTGTATCTGTGGGACTGCAATTTTAGTTGCCAAGTTATCAGCTGTGGGCTGAGCCTAGTCATATAGAGCGGCTTCTGGCGCGAGAGGAACAACACCTGGATTAAGGTTGTTGTTGATCTCGTTGTTATTGTTTAGATTGTCGCCCATTTCGATTCCAAGTTCAAGTTGATCTTGTTGCCTCAGTGATTGCTTGTTTTTCTTGTTTTCACGATTTAATGCCATGAATACTCGCTCGGGTTCCAAAAAAGCTTCAAAAAGTTCACCAATCTTCGAGGGCTTTCTAGGCATACACCTACACACACCGAGATTAACTGTTGGGAACGAAATCGAAATAAAAAGATTTCAACTTTATACACTTAGCAATTTTATTTTATCAACTAAAACATAAATTGTTAGCTCCCCGGCAACGGCGCCAAAATTGATGACGTCCAAAATACACCTCGATAAGATATGCTACGGTTGTATGTAATATAATTTATCCAACTATAAATCAGGGTTGAATCCCACAGGGAGCTATGAAGCGTTCTAGTTGACTCAATCATTAAATAATCTAAGTTGAACAAAAAGGACAAATATACTTGGATTTTGTGGATATTAACTAATGCAATAGATTCGACTAACTACACAACTAAACTAGAAGTCGAGAATAACTTGAGAAATTTGTAGATGATAAAAAGGCCTAAGGTAGAGAATCCCCCTATTGTCGCGCTAACTCTGAGTGAAATCCTTAAACTTTGTTTGATATTATTCTATCAACCTTGGACCTAAAGTTGTCCGCCAGAGTTTCCCAACTACTAACGACACCATTCTTGAACTATTTTTCCCAAAATAATCAAGATAATCAACTCGTCCAAGTCTAGGTCATAGTCGAATCATGAAGTCCCCATAACAATTCTAAATCGAGTTAAGTAATTCCTTAATTCAACCCAAAGTACTGTTGTTTGAGTGACCTAACCTTGTCAATCTTTCCCAAGAATAACAAGAAATAGGGCATAAACAATTGCGAGATCAAACAATTGAATTCTTTAAAACCGCAGCCAAACAAATAGAATAATTATCAACTATTCAGGAATATTTACTCAAAACTGCCCAACAACGAGTTCATCAATACCTTAGATAGGGAATTTAACTACTCATGTTTGTACTTAAAAAAAACAGAATAACTATTCTCAAAACAATCTCCATATAAACGAAAATAAGAAAAGTTCAGAGAAACTATTCAAATCTTCGATTAGGATGGTTTTTGGACTCTTCCCACCCTTACTTGCTTCGAAAGTAGTGTTCTCTTCTTTCCAGGTCAAGATGGGTGGCTGGGGAGGGAAAAGAAGCTTTTATATCGTATAAAATTTGCTCCAACGACTAAAATATCCTTATAATTTTCGCCAGAAATTCCTGCTCGCACCGCACACACATTGTGCATGCTGCATTTAACCTTGTCCAAATGAGCGCACACGGAGCGCACATTAGAGGGAAAGTGCGTTGTTTTTGCACGTTGTCCTTGTTTTCAATTTGAGCAGATTTTCGTCCTAAAACCTTAAAGTTTCCTTCAATTTTTCTTTCTAACTCCCTATCAACCAAAGAACACCAATTAGGCACAATGTTGGTGAGTTTTAACCACTAAACTATTCAAGAACACTTGAGAATGATATTAAACTACTATCAAAAATATAGAAAATTATGCCAAATATCAATTGTACTCTATATCATCTTATAAAGAGCAATGCAACAAAGCACAAAGGTGCGCAGGTTATTTCTCAACAGGTTTAAAGATATGACTCTTGATAAGAGGGTGTGGAGGTTGAGAATTAACGTAGAAGGTAGTGGGTAGTCGAACTTATTTCTATGTTGTACTAATAGGTAGTAGTATTAGTCTAATACTCTCGTATTCTTAGATTTCTATTATTACTTGTTGTTCTTTCACTTCAATAAGCTCATTGTTTTGTTGTTTTTATTGTTTGTTGGATTCTGCCCCTTTTTTCGTTTTCCTTAAGCCGAAGGTCTTCGGAAACAACATCTCTATTTTTACAAGTTAGGGGTGAGATGTGCTTACACATTACCCTCCACAGACCCCACTTGTGGAATTACACTAGGTGTGCTGTTATTATTTTTGTTGTTGAAGTAAGAGTAAATTCCCTTGATCATCAGACTGTTTTGGTTGAATAGAAGGAAAAAGTTACTAACTCCAAACTATAAGTAAATCCCCTTGATCATCATATCCAAAGAATTCATTTTAACATAGATTAGATCTTTCTTTACAATTCATTAATGTCAATACAGTATAATGCCATCCATGTTATAAATTTAAAGAGATGATAAGCAATGTAAAATGCAAAATCAGTTCGAAGTTATAATCAAAAGGTTGCATTTGCAAATTTAGGTCAGTTATTGCTTAACCCAATAATTCACAGCAAAAAGAACCAAGAACTAACTGAAATCGTGATAAAATGACAATAGAACGGACTGACCCTCAGATCAATTAAGGAATTCAAATATTTCAGGTCCGCTAGAAACTGCATACACGGATACAGAAACCTGCTGGCTCAAATACTGGCAAAGCTAAGCAACCTCGAACTTTTGCATTCACTGCTGTGGTGCGTTGAGGATAGTCTTTCCTAGTGTAATATTGTACATTCGGAGTTGATTTGTGCAAAAACACACACACACACACGTCCAGTCCATGGCTTTCTTCACTATCTTCATCAACGAGAAATTTGTACTTGTTTCGATACCAGCATAGTCCTTTGTCAACTGCAGTTAAACCAAATGGTTGATCTGAAGTGCTGAGGGAATATTTGCCATCAAATTTGTGGGTGCCCAAAAATGTGCCTCTGAAGCCCATGAATCCATGCGCAGATTCAATCCCAGTACCTACATGTTCAAACAAGGCCTTAAATTCTCTCTTCTACATGTAACAGTATTTCAGGAAGAAGAAGCACCAGGTAGATATCTTCATTTTGGCTCCAGAAAACCCAGAGAGAGATAGACACTTTGGCGATTGCCAAGACAAAGAGAAAGGCCTCTACCTCATAAAGCGAAAACGAACGGATGCTGCCTCTTCATGTTCATCACTTTCATCAATGACAAAATAGGATTTCTCCATCATCAATTTAAAGAAGAAGTGAAAACACTTGGATATTTACACAAGTATATATAATTTAACAGAATGTTATGGTCCACTTGGAACATACCTCAACATCTTCACCCTCTTCTTCAAGTCAAATATACCTGCAATATGATTCCATTCTGTTATATTATATATATTGCATAACCTACCCCATCTGCCTTACCTCCTTCCCCACTCCTGTAGTTGCATACCCTCTCCAACCATAATTTTGGGTAACTCCTTCACTGGCATTATGGATGGGCTACCCTCCTTTTATTATATCAAGTTCTATAAGTAGGGTTTCGGGCGTTTTGATCAGATACACTATTGTCTCCACTAATCTTAGCATAAAAACAAATTGGGAACTTTCCTTTTAGTGTAAGGCGGTCCAGACGTGGTGTTAGAGTTATAACTGACTATTTCTCATCACACTTTTTCTTTACTTCAGACTTAAAATTATATTTTCTCCTATTCTCACCGGAGCAGCATGACACATCAAGTTGGAATCTTCGCGACCAAAAACATTCTTCATGTGGCTTCATTCTTTCATTTTCATATCCAAAGAGAATTTCTTGATTTCCATCATGTAGAATGAAAGCACCACCTTAACTACTTATACATTAACTAAAGGGAGCATCCTATGATGTGGTTGGAAGTAGTATCTTGCCATCTCCTGGTCATTCGTTGTACCAAACTGAAGCATAAATTCTATCATATAAGTTATCAAAAGGACTACATAGTTACCAGACAAAAGCGAACTCTCAAAGCGTGGGGCAAAGCTCCTACTCCCAAAGGCAGCTAGTCTTCGGATGCAGGTCCTTCGCTCTAGCCATTGAGCAACCTGAACCACCTTCCTTGAGTCAGTTTTCTTCATCAGCCAACTAAGCATACATATAAAAATATAATTATCAAATTAAGTCACAATATAAAAAGGATGCTCTGTCAAACCCTATACTTAACACTACTGCCCTTGGGACCATGTACAAAAAGCCAATAACAGAGTAAAGACCATATGCATATGCAAGACATTTTGAAGAAAATCACATTCATACTAGAGAAACATTATAGAAACTTCAATCTTAAGCATGTAACAATATTAGCAATCTGAGTGTTTTTATGAATCACTTGTTCTAAATTTCACTTCTGAAAGTTGTACTTCCACATTATAATTCAATTTTTTTTTTACTAAGATATTTAACTCCAACTCAGAAGTAAATTTTGCTACTCACAATCCAATGTCTCATTTCTCATCTTCAGATCTTCTACTGCTACAACCTCAACGACAAACTAAATAACCAAACATCACTACATCAAATATGATTTAAGGAAAAATAACAATTGTGGTGGTGGACACACCTAGGGCTATCAAATTTGGTCCAAATGATTTAAAATTACGATGATTTTTAGCCTAAATGGACTCAAGAATAAATTTGTCAAAATTTCGTTAAAACAATTATTTTTTATGTCATATGTTACATATGACCATAACAAAAACAAGAAAAAAAGATTAATAGAATTCATAAGAAAACAAATACATATTAAGTAAAGCTCGATAAGAGTTGGACGGGTTGCGCCATGACCCAATTTTAGCTCATCTTGACCCAACACATATAAGCCTAGCCAACTTTTGGGCGTGTCTGACCTGTCCAACTATTGACTCAACCCATTTTAACCCGTCCAATTTTAGCTCATCTTGACCCAACACATATAAGACTAGCCAACTTTTGGGCGTGTCTGACCTGTCCAACTATTGACTCAACTCATTTTAACCCGTCCAAAATCGGACCAACCCGTCCATTTGACACCTCCAAACACACCCATAAATTCACATAGATATCCATGAGAAACTAGTCATAACATCTCACTGATACCACCACATAAAAGAAAACCGAAATTTAATCATATCATTAACATAGAAACTGGGAAATTTTCTGAAAATTCTCGTCACAAAGAAGGCAGAAAAATACAAACAATTGATCCAAAAGAACAACAATATTGACCCTAAAACCATTTCGTTATACGGAGAAACGCGGTAGAGAATGAGAAGAAAGAGAATCAAAATATCCAAATTTCTCAGATTCCTCGACCGCGGTTTCTCCGTATAACAGAATGGTAAGGGCCACTAGGGAGCGGCGGCCGCTGCTTCAACAAAGCGAAGGCTAAAAGTAGTAGGGTTTATTTGTAACTTTATGTGCCTGTCATAGCAGGGTTTTATAGGCAGACAAGAGGAGAAAAACAATAAGCTCGTTTGGTACGCGGACTAAATTATTCCAGGATTATAATTTTTAGACGAATTTATTCCACTTAGAAGGTAAAATAATATAATCCAAAAATACAAAATAAGTTCGTTTGGTAGGCGGACTAGATTATTGCAGGGTTATAATTTCTAGAGTATTTTATCCCACCTAGAAAATAAGATAATATAATCCAAAAACACAAAATAAGCTCGTTTGGCACGCGGACTAAATTATTTCAGGATTATAATTTCTAGATTAATTTATTCCATCTAGGAGGTAAGATAATATAATCCAAAAATACAAAATAAGTTCGTTTGGTAGGCGGACTAGATTATTGCAGGGTTATAATTTCTAGAGTATTTTATCCCACCTAGTAAATAAGATAATATAATCCAAAAACACAAAATAAGCTCGTTTGGCACGCGGATTAAATTATTCCAGGATTATAATTTTTAGACTAATTTATTCCACCTAGGAGGTAAGATAATATAATCCAAAAATACAAAATAAGTTCGTTTGGTACGCGGACTAGATTATTGCAGGGTTATAATTTCTAGAGTATTTTATCCCACCTAGAAAATAAGATAATATAATCCAAAAATACAAAATAAGTTCGTTTGGTACGCGGACTAGATTATTGCAAGGTTATAATTTCTAGAGTAATTTATCCCACCTAGAAAATAAGATAATATAATCCAAAAACACAAAATAAGTTCGTTTGGTACGCGGACTAGATTATTGCAGGGTTATAATTTCTAGAGTAATTTATCCCACCTAGAAAATAAGATAATATAATCCAAAAACACAAAATAAGTTCGTTTGGTACGCGGACTAAATTATTCCAGGATTATAATTTCTAGACTAATTTATTCCACCTTGGAAGGAAGATAATACAATCCAAAAATACAAAATAAGTTCGTTTGGTACGCGGACTAGATTATTGCAGGATTATAATTTCTAAACTAATTTATTCCACCTATGAAGGAAGATAATATAATCCAAAAACACAAATAAGTTTGTTTGGTACGCGGACTAAATTATTGCAGGATTATAATTTCTAAACTAATTTATTCCACCTATGAAGGAAGATAATATAATCCAAAAACACAAAATAAGTTTGTTTGGTACGCGGACTAAATTATTATAGGGTTATAATTTTTAGACTAATTTATCC
>MCJB01002716.1:0-11398 GCA_002018475.1 Nicotiana obtusifolia | reverse complement strand
CCCCCACCTCAACTACCACCACTAGCCATCCTCACCACCATCATCATCCATAGCTGCCATCGTCCACCATTATAAACTATCACTACCCACCACTATCTTTCTCAACCACAACTACCACTTTCAATCATCACTAGGTACTATCCAGAACTACTACCATCAACCAAAACCACCACCAACCACAGCCTTTAGTCAATATCTACAAGCACCACCATTAGCCCTCACCACCACCAACTCTCGTATTATTATTATTTTTTTTATTAATAGAATACTAAATTAATTAGTATTTTATTTGAATTTTCTATTTATTATTTTTTAAGTAAAAAATAAATTTTATATATTCAGATGTTGAAAAGACAAAACAGTCTTAATCATTTAGTATTCGGATATTAATACACATCTTAATATTCAGATGTGTATTTAGATTTAGACGTTTTAATTTAATATACATCTTAATATTCAGATGTGCATTCAGATTCAGACGTCTTAATCTTTAAAAAGACAAAGGAGGCCTAACAGATACCTGAAGTTGCTGAACTTATCTACTTCCTGATCTTCTGAAACTTTCCATGTGTAAATGTTTGGTAGACTAAAAGGGTGCTAACAAAGTTCCTTCTACATGGATTGTCTTGGGTCGGATAGCATCTTTGAGGGCTGTCCATGTAAAGCACATGACTCTTGTAGGGAGTTTTGACTTCCATATCAGCTTCCAGGGCCAATGTCCAATCACTTCATTAGGTGCACACAATTTGTTGTACCCTACCTTCACTGAATCTGAACCTTTACTAGAGTTGCCCCACCTTAGTCCGTTGTTGACTTGTGAGTTCATTTTGAAGCCTTCTAGTATTCTGAAGTGCGTTGAAGTGTTCTCATTTGAAGTGTTTTCCCTTGCATGTGATAATTTGAAGTGTTTTCCTGCATATTGCTAACAGCCTTTTTTGTTCCTAATGTCAGTTTATTTTGAGGAGGACAAATGCGTTATTGTCAAACCACCTACCACCAAAGGTATGCCTTATCTTTAACTCATTAGATAATGTAACACAGTGTATTATGAAGAAGTGTTGAATGTGCTAAGAAGATTCGACATTAGAAGAAGCACAATGACTTTATCTACTGCACTTTTTGCTACTCTATAGGATCTGTTATTTTGTATAGACTGTTGTTTGAGGTACTAATTACATGATAAAAATGCCAAGTTGTGATTTTGGCATCTAGGGCAAACTCCTTTTGTCTCCAGTATGTTTGACTGACAAAATTCGAACCAAGTAGAGTAGTAATAACTTAATTATACTCTAATTATTAAGTGACTTTTTGGAGTTTAATACAGCTTTTGACTGTATTCTCCTTCTTACGATGGTGCAGCAGAACAGTTAATTCAATACTACAAAAAAGAAAAAAAACTAAATGAAAAGAATGTCATTAGGTGTTAAAGCAACACAAGTAAAAAAGAAATCAAAAGTTTTACCTCAAAAAATCTTTACTCATTTATCCTGTTCAAAAAAAAAGAATGTCTTCTCATTTATCTAGATATTAATTATATGTTGGTAAGCATTTTGATCTTCTGAAGGTTCTAAGTGAAATCACTCTTTTACTCTGCAGATAATCGAAGTTGTTTGTTGCAAGTTGACACCTCTCCAGTCAGATCTATACAATCATTTTATACATTCGAAAAATGTACAATTCTTATTTGTTGTAGCTTTTTCTCATGTGGAGTATCTATATCATTTAGCTCTTCTCTAGGATAATTTAGTTTGTTTTTGTTCTACCACTACCAAGTACAGGTGAAACGAGCTATCACTGAAGAAGCAAAGCAATCAAAAATCTTAGCTTATATAACAGCTCTGAAGAAGCTTTGCAATCATCCGAAGGTGAGCTATCACTGGCTCATAGTTTCTCAAGTCTATTCATTTGAAACAACTATAGTGCTTATTGTCTAAAAAAAGTATACCGGCATTGGGTCTTCTTTTAAGATACCAGCAACGCTACAAGGTTTTCCATTTTTTTTGTGTGTACGCCATTAGAGGAAGACAAACAGATTAAAGAAGAGCAACTGATACTTATAAACAGAGGTGGATGCAATGTATCTGCAGCGGGTTCAATTGAACCCAGTACTTGTAATGCGGAGCATAAGTTTATATGTAAAAATTCATTAATATTGCAATATCTACCAATTTGAACCCATAACTTTAAAAAGACAATGGGTTCAATGCTAAAAAACTTAAAGGTTGAACCCATGAAACTTAAATGCTAGATCCGTCTCTGCTCATAAAATGTACCTGAAACCATTGCTTTAATGTTGATGCCTCGAAATGTACCTGAAACTATTGCTTCATGTTGATACCTTGAACATGTACCTGAAACTAATGCTTTATGACAAAAGTAGGTGTTAGAATATTTTGTACTTCCATTGCAAGATAGTGGTGAAGTTAATGGTGGTAACTTATAGGCGCTTCCATAGAAGACTAACTCTTTCTTATTGAAAATTATGGAAAGATAAACCTCTTGAATTGTCCTTGTTTTACCTTGTTACTTCTTTTTCTCAATCCTTGTTACTTTCATAGCAGAATGTAATCCCAAATAGGAGGTAAGAAATTTCTAATCCAACATAGCAAAAACCATGATATTATCCCTTTTGAATTTGTTAAGTTGATGGTCAGTGCCTGTAGTAACTTCTATAAATGAATATTCCTGAGAATTTAAATTTGGGAGAGCAAAACTTTAGGATAATTCTTCTTGTTGACCTTTTCTTTTTGATATCGAAGAAATTTCCTGTGGGTTTCTGGCCTGACTCCAGCAGCGCACAGGTTAGAAACTCCGGGGAGTATGGGTTTGCCCATTGTCCCTCCTTCCAACTTAAACACCACATTTTGTCTACCGCAGGGTTTGAACCTGTAACGTGCACCTAACACCCACATCACGTGTTGCTTCCTTAACACGGGACCTAAGCCCTGGGGTCCTGTCCCCCTTGTGTTAACTTGTTACTGCTTTTCCTTATTACTTTCATAACACATTAAAATGCCAAAAGTTCCTACTCCAACAAAGTCAAAACCATGATATTATCCTTTTGAGTTTAGTCAGTTTTGCAAGTAACAAAACTGTTGCGTACTTATGTCAAATATTTGAAGCTGATATACGACACACTACGAAGTGGAAGTCCAGGGACATCAGGATTTGAGGACTGCATCCGCTTTTTCCCTCCAGAAATGTTTTCTGGAAGGTAAGCTGTTTTAGCCCACTGTCTCTGAAAATCGATCTTCAGCTTTTTTCCCAAATAAAGGAATCTTACAAATAATCTGCTAGGTGTGGCTCATGGACTGGCGGATCTGGGTTGTGGGTTGAACTGTCAGGGAAAATGCATGTCTTAGCCCGGCTACTGGCTCAACTTCGTCAGAAAACTGATGATAGGATTGTTTTGGTGTCCAACTACACACAGGTATCGAGGAGTAACTCTATTAACAGAATCAGACGTGTGAAATACAAGTTTTTCTGTTACATGTGTTAGTTCTCTTCGATTTGAACGAATGTTTAGTTTGCTCCGGCTTTAATTTCAGCTATCACAATTATGAATTAATGATCTGGGAGGGCTTTTGGGTGGCTTAATGTACTAGCCACTAGTGTTTTCATGAATTAATGGGCCTGTTAAGATCACCAAATCATTTTTGATACTGTCTAAAAGCATTTGTATTTTTTGATGGGCTCTGTCAGGATATTGTTAGAAAAGAAAGGGAAGATAGTTATGGACAGTGCTTTCGTTGTCATTACCTTAGTCTGGTATAATTTCCATATTTAGTCAATCCTAGGAATTGCACTTCCTTTTGCAGATTTGCTAACTTTGTTCTTCCCTTCCTAACTCTTGGTCGAGTACTCGTATGTTTTCTAAAAGTGAGGTACATGCCACAATGATCTTCATCTCTCAAATACCGAATTTTTTTCTCGGTATTAATAATCTATTTTCCATAGTTGTGATCGGATCAAGTGGCTGTATTATCTATCTAGTCTCTAGCTCCTTTAGTTACTCGGTTTAATTTCTGCTGGTAAAACTTTAGCATCAGTCAGACAATCAGACTATTTTGATGACTATAACATCTGTTTCATAAGATAGCAAAGGTCAACAGCCTGCTTTCAAGATTCGAACATGCTATATATCATTATTTATTTGTTTACCTATAATCAACTTTCTAATGTATAAGTTAGTAACTGAAATCTCACTTTACTTTTCTCTTCTTTCTTTTGCGTCTGTCCTAACTGTGTACGTTGTGAATAATCAGACGCTGGACCTTTTCTCTCAATTATGCCGTGAAAGGAGATATCCCTTCTTAAGACTTGATGGAACTACATCAATTAGTAAAAGACAGAAGCTAGTTAATTGTTTCAATGATCCAACGAAGGTACATGGGGATGTTGTTACACTTTAATTTTTTTTTTATGCTTTCACAGATTTGGCATTAGCAAGACTTATTTAGTGCATATTTTAGGATGAGTTTGCATTTCTGTTGAGCAGCAAGGCTGGAGGTTGTGGTCTTAATTTGATCGGTGGAAACCGTCTGGTTTTGTTTGATCCTGATTGGAATCCAGCCAATGACAAACAGGTGATAGCTTTTTCCTGAGAATTACCAAATGATGCCAGAATATGTTGCTCATCAGGTATATAATTTCCAGATTTTCCAACTCTTCCACAGGCTGCTGCAAGAGTCTGGAGAGATGGACAAAAGAAGAGAGTCTACATCTATAGGTTTTTGAGTACTGGAACTATTGAAGAAAAGGTTTGATTGTTAGAAGCATTTGCTTAACAAGTTCCTATTTGCTCTCCTTCTCCATTGAAGAAGCATTATATTTATTTGCAGGTCTACCAGCGTCAGATGTCAAAGGAGAGTCTTCAGAAAGTTATTCAGCAGGAACAAATAGATTCTGATATCCAGGTACTGTTTTGGAGTCTCTTATCTTTTCTTACTGTCCTGCTGAAATGTGGTACCAATACGTGATTGCAGGGAAACTTTCTCTCGGCAGAAGACCTGCGGGACCTATTCACATTTCATGATAGTGTGAGGTATGTTCCTTTGCATTAGCTAGTGCATTAGAAGTCCCCAATACCTACACGGCTCAAGTATTTTTTATCAGTTATTACGGTGAAGTTTGTCATTCCATAGCGTGGAAGTGAAGAGGACTCCAACCCCCTCCCTCTTCTGCTTTAGCATCTGAGACATACCAAAAGGCGTATGTAATGGGATTCAAAGGTAGATTGAGGATTTAAAGGCAGTGGGTACAACTCTTCGCACGTGTGTGTGTGTGTTTATGTATACACATCAAAATTATTTTCCAAATATTCTGTATACATACATTTAGTTTGAGTTTGTGGCAGTATGTGCAACTACTGCTTATATGCAGGATCTGTCTCGGAGAATTACACACTATCACCCGATTTCCTGTTTTGCATCTTCAAATGAGGAAAAAACATCTGAACGCATTGAAGTATGGTTAAGAATTCTACTTTTTCTCTGATCTGTTTCCTTTGGATAAGAAAGATTGTCCGCTATATCTGCGGGGTTAACTTTATGGAAGAAATTACTTATGGCAGCTCAACATTGTGTAGTTCTCATGTTCTTTCATGTTGGAGCGATGATTATTTAAGTAGATTCAGACATTTTATTATGACCGAGTGTAATCTCATCTTCACGCTCTTCTATAACTTCATATCTCGTATAACCAAAATGCATATTGTCTTTCATATTTATTTCAACTGCAAGTGTCAATACAGGTCTGAGATTCATGAAAAAATGAGCTGCAACCGCTGCCAACCAGATGCAGTGATGCCAGATGACAACCCAATAGCTGATTTCAACACTCAGGGTCTTCAGCCCGACCAAGAGGATATTGGGGGATTTGCAGGCGTAGCTGGTTGTCTTCATGCATTACGAAGCTCGGAGAAACAGGTTGGTTTATATTTCTGTATCCCAAGTTTCAGTTCTGTAATTTGGTTTTCATGCTAACAAACATCCTTTTTCAGATTGGAGCTCCAAAGGAAGAGGACTTAGCCAGTTGGGGTCATCATTTTTCCCCAAAATCTGTGCCAGATGTAATTTTCCAGTCTGCAGCAGGAGACGAGGTAAGCAGAGAGGTCAAATTGCTATTACATCGAGCTCAGAACACAACCTCCTCTCCTCCCACGCCCTATAACAGCAAACCCCAGTATATTCCCTCAAGTGGGGTTTGGGGAGGGTTGGATGTACGCAGCCTTACCTCTACCATGGAAAGGTAGAGAGGTTTGTTTCCAATAGACCCTCGGCTAAAGAAAAGAAGAGAAGGAGCACAACGACAAGTAGGAACAACTCAAGATAATAAGAAAACGGAGGCAAAGAAAGCAGTCAAACAATAGGTAGTAATAGCTATCATGAACGCTGACGCAAATATAGCAATCAAACAGTGGGTAGCAATATCAATCTAAGAATAAAACGGAACCCTACAAACACTAATGCTATCGGACTAAGAAAGAAAAAGAGACACGCTTGACTAACTACTAATCTTCTATTCTAATCCTCGACCTCCACACCCTCCTATCAAGGGGTCATTGTCCTCAGTAAGCTCCAACTGCGCCGCGTCCTGCCTAATCACCTCTTCCCAATACTTTTTTGGCTTACCTCTACCCCTCGTAGCCACCAAGGCCAACTTCTTACACCTCCTAACTGGGGCATCTATACTTCTCCTGGTAACATGCTCGAACCACCTCAGCCTCGCCTCCCGCATCTTATCCTCCACAGGACCAACTCCCACCTTATCCTGAATGATTTCATTCCTAATCTTATGTAACTTGGTGTGCCTGCACATCCATCTCGACATCCTCATTTTAGCAACTTTTAACTTCTGAACATGGGAGTTCTTGACTGGCCAACACTCTGCCACATACAACATAGACGGTCTAACCACCACTTTGTAAAACTTACCTTTAATATGGGCAACAAAAAAGTAAATGAAATAAAAAAGGAATGAATAGAGAGTCAAACTTTTGAGTTCTATTTAATGTACTAAAAGATATTCAAAAATCTACTCACGTGGCATACTCCAATAAATGTTGAGATAGATTATTATGACTGATGGAGTATGGGCAGATTTAGTATTGGTTTATGGATGAATACCAAACAAAACCGTAAAAGTACCGCTTGAAAATTTTGCAAGTTGCTTAAACTTTGGAAGCAAATTTAAGACGATGTACAGGGTTTAGGATTAAAAGTAACATTTTAAATTCTAGTCTTTCTCTGTGTGTATTAAAATCTATATTTAATTTATCGTTTAAAGTATAGTTTTAGCTTCAAATAATTTTAAATGTCTCGCAAAACTCATTAAATCATATGGGCTTACACTACTGATACAGTTTATTACGGTCCAATTTACTACATGAACTACACGTTTCTAGGAATTCTACTACTACTAAATTTTGTGAATTGCATGTCTAGGAGATCCTGTAGCTTGTACTGAGTAGAAACTTTTGGGGCCTTCTTTTCCGTACTCCAAAGTTTTAAGCTAAGAACAGTGTGAAAGTTCGTTGTAGGATACTTACTAATGTTACATAATGAAGCCAAAAAAGGAGACAAAGTTAACCCTTCATGTCTCTCGGAGTCTTATTTACTGTTCTATTATCTGAAATTGGAATACTCATTTTGTAGTATTTGCAGGTTTCTTTTGTTTTCTCTTGCCAAGTGGATGGGAAGCTTGTGCCTGTTGAATCAACACTAAAACCAAAACAGGAGTTGGAAAATAGAGAGTTGTCTCATTTCAAAGAAAAACTTTTGAGAAAGTCCAATTTTTCATCTCCACGACGAGCACCATCATTACCAACATTGTCATCAAGCAAGCAATCCAGCGAGAAGGAAAATTTTCAGAAACTGAATTTGATATCGCAAGCTCAAGCGCTGTCAACATCAACTCCTAATGAAATTTCTCTGAGTACATTACCTGCATTTTTCAAACCTTTGCAAAAGCCAAGAAGCAAGCTATATAGACCTTTACCTTTAGAGGATACTAAAATAAACTTGAAGAACAAACTCTTTTCCGAGAATCATTTGCCCAGAAAGAGATTATCTCCTGATTACATAGATGATGATTTTGCCTAGATTTTTGTTCCTTTGCATTGTTTCCTTCAAATGTTTTACGTTACCTGGCTACAACTTAACAATTTTTGGAGCTATCAAACCAGTCTATGTTTCAATAATACCGGGTTCTCAGTAATGAACCCAAGTAGCTTTGTAGAGGCATTTGATTGGTGAAATATTTACACTGAAGGCATTACAAAAAGTTTGATTGTATGTACCATTCTTCTGGCTTCAATTAGGGACAATCGCATTAGTTGATTCTTATGTTTTGCAGATATTTCTTATTTTCTCCCATTGTGGCATGCTGGAAGGAGGAGACTTCTTGATATGCAGGTTTTATCTTCATATATACAATGGACAAACCAAAGTTGAACTTCTATTTGGTTTTTAATTGAGGGCTTTTGCATCTATATCCGGTTTTGGGGTCACAATTGTACCTACACCCATTTTGCAAAAGAATTTGTAAGCCTACTGACTTTATGATCAACTTCAAACTTATCGGGTCTGAAGTTTAAAAAAAATTAGTCTAAAGTCAAAAAATTACATTTCAGATGTACTTAAGGCCAAATAGGTTTGAATTGCAACCAATGGTTTCATGCACTTAACGCCAATAAGTCTGAAGTGAAAAAATGCACTTCAGATACACTTAAGGCCAAAAAGTCTGAACTGCAACAAACATTTTCCTACACTTAAAACCAATAAGCTTGAAGTGAAAAATTACACTTTAGATGCACATAAGGCCAAATAGGTCTGAAGTGTAACCAATGGCTTCATGCACTCAAGGCCAATAAGTCTGAAGTAAAAAATTGCACTTCGGATGCACTTAAGCCAAAAGATCTGAAGTGCAACAAATATTTTCCTGCACTTAAGGCCAATAAGTCTTAAATGAAAATTTGCACTTCGATGCACTTAAGGCCAAAAGGTCTGAAGTGCAACAAATGTTTTCATGCACTTAAGGCCAAATAGGCATGAAGTGCATATTCCCCAGAAACAGAAATTTGTTCTTTGAATTTTAACAATCCAATATACGATTTAATACCTAAATCTACTCTAAATGAGCTTTAATTTGAAATATAACATCCAAATATCATCAAGAACAAACCCTAATCATCAGTTTGTCAAAATAACAATAAATCTAACAAACCCATTTTGCAATTAAGAAGAAGAAGAAACCCTAAGCAATAGTAAAAAATAAAGCGCAACAACAGCTCACCACTGTAAAATATCATAAACTACCTTAAATATGTTCACAAACACCATATAAAATCAAAGTCACCTGAAGAAGGAGAAGAAGAAGAAGAAAAAAGAGGAGGGAAAGGCCTGAAGTTGTTTAAAAAGTGAATACAAGTTAAAAAAATATTCAAAAGTGGGTACAGATTTAATGGGGACGACCAAATAGGGGGCTAGTGCAATTTTTGCTTTTAATTGTATTTGTACATTTTGATGGGTTGGCCCATTCTTCTGCCTATAAGGATTGGCATTATTCAATTCTTATCTTCTGCAGATATTTCTTGTTATCTCCCGTTGTGGGATGTAGGAAAGAGACTTTTTCTACTGTCAATGATCTGTCTTCGGGAACTTATATCTTGCAATCTATAAGGAATTTGGAGATGATCCAAAAATGAAAGTTGTAGCCCTTGGTGTCTAATTTTCAGAAAGTCAAACCATTTGTCATTGGAGTTTTGTACAAAAAGTTATGACCATTATATTATAGGCTGTCTGGAGGAGTTGGGCAGCTTGTTTTTCGCGATGGCGATTTGTTTTCCGCGATCGCGAAGGGAAATATTGAGCTGAGAAACGTTGTGCTTGGCGATCGCAAAGCATTTTCCGCGATCGCGAAGGGTAATATCCTAGGCAAAAGCTATATTTCGGGGTTTGGCTCATTTTTACCTCATTCCTTCCATGGTAGCCGACTTTGGGGCGATTTTGGAGTGCCATTTTCATTATCAAACTTTAGGTAAGTGATTTCTACACCTTCTGAGTTAAATACAAGACTTATATATGGATTTAAACATGAAAACTAGTAGAAATTGTAGGATTTTTGGAAGAAAATCTAGAAATGGTATTTAATTTTTAGATTTTGATCGCGAAATTAGACATGGAATTAGGAATAAGTATATATTTGAGTTCGTAATGTTATGGGTAATGATTATCTTCAAAAATTTTCGGAATTCGGGCACGTGGGCCCGAAGGTTGAAGTCTATAGATAAAAGTATTTCTAGATAAGGAAATGTAATATTCTTCTTGAGACTGACTAAAAAGGAAAGAGTTTCACATAAATTAGAACAAAGGAAGTAGTATGTTCTTTGTCGTCGAATACCTCGACTTTTAGAGGGCATATACACATGGGCGAATTTATAAGAGAGATTATGGGACACATGAACCCATGATCTCTCCTCAAAATTAGATATTTTATGTACATATTTTCTAAAATTTGTAAAATATTAACTGTTGGCACCCATACTCCAAGAAGTTTGAATGATGCACTTGGTTAAAGGTTGAGTTATTTACTAAGAGGAATAGAGATCAATTCTCACTTAACATATTTTTTCCTCCTTTTTTTAGTGCACCCATGTACTAAAATTTTAGATCCGCCTCTGCATATACAAACGTACATAAATAAACTATTGGCTTATTTAGTGATATGTAAAAGTGTAGATAAAATTTTGAAAAGTATGAGTACTTTCCTTTGGGTGTAATCAAGATTTTCAACGTTCACTACTAGAAATCAGGAAAATAGAGACCAAAGATTAGCGACCAAAGTTGGTCTGCCACAAAAAGCGACCAATTTTGGTCGCCAATATAGAAAAAAAAATTGAAAAAAAAACTTAAATACAATAGCGACCAAAATAGGTCGCCCAGTGGTCGCCATTTTGTTCAACATTTTGACCGGCCTGGTCAAACAAAGCTGGTCAAAGAAAATTCAAAAATAGCGACCAACTTTGGTCGCCAATATGGGCCCACGTTCAATTTTAGCGACCAAAGTTGGTCGCTCAGGTATGGGAAAATTTCTGGGGACATTTGCGACCGAAGTTGGTCGCTACTATTCAATATTAAATTTAATCAGAAATTAAATTGCACTATAAGCGACCAAAGTTGGTCGCTATTGTTGAATATTAAATTAAATAAGAAATTAAATTAGCGACCATCTTTGGTCGCTTTTCTAAAGGAATTTTATGGTGCAATAAGCGACCAAAATAGGTCGCTAATTTGTTAATATTTTACTAATATATTATATACATAACTTGATATATATAGAGTGTATTGTATAATAAACTACATAAATAAATATGTACATACATAATATAGTATATGTA
>MCJB01002715.1:0-11400 GCA_002018475.1 Nicotiana obtusifolia | reverse complement strand
CGATGATGAGCGTGGGGTCGTTTACTATTGGGGATTGTGACTTGGTCCGTCCCAAATGATGATTTTTACTACATAACTGTTTGAAATTGATTGATATTATAATGATTTGGGCTTTTAGCCGTATTGGGGCTTCGTGCCAGTTATGTAAACCCTTCAGGGGTATTTGAAATGCTTTGAATCATTATTTGAACTTGGTTTTGAAAAACTAAATGATGTTTTCAAATGATTTTGAAATGGATCGGGTGGCACGCCGCCACGGATATGATGTATATGGGATCGGGTGGCACGCCGCCAAAGGATATGATATAGCGCTTGGGCCGCTAAAGCCCCTTCCGGAAGTCTGAACCACCCACAGTGAGCGCAGGATACCCATCATAATGGCACAGTTGGTAACAATGACAACTGTAGGTTACAGTTGGTAACAATGACAACTGGTAACCGGAGTATGATAAGAAATACAGTTGGTAACAATGACAACTGTAGGTTACATTGGTAACAATGACAACTGGTAACCGGATTTTGAAAAGGTTTTACTGTTTAAAATGATGTTAAGCCCGAGGGGCATGTATTTTAAATAAAGTTAAGCCCGAGAGGCATGTATTTAAATGACATTGAGCCCGAGGGGCAGTTTTTAAAGTGTTTTCTGTTTCTTCCCAATATTTACTGGAAAGATGTACATGTTTTACCCGTTAAAAGGATTTTCTACTCGACTTTACACTTGGTTACCATTTTTATGATGTTTTATTGTGCATTATGTGTTTTCTTACCTACAGTTATTATTTACGTCTATTACTCATTGAGTTGGAAGTACTCACATTACTCCCTGCACCTCGTGTGCAGATTCAGGCGTTAACGACTCCGCTCCGAGATACTGATTACTACTGCTGGACCGGAGCTTCGGAGATTACGAGGTAGCTGCTTGCGTCCGCAGCCCCGTAACTCTTTTCTTTTGCTGTCTTTACTTCTCTCAAACCATTGTACTTAAAATATTGTAATAGTTATATTATCATTAGGCCTTCTTTAGTGGCTCATGACTTTGTGACACCCCGATCTGAGGGCTGTAGTCGGGATGGTATTTTATATATATATATATATATATATACTCCGACTGATTTTGTTATTAATCTGTTATTGTTTTAAAATGCGTGATTTAACTGTTTAAGCATAGTTGGATTGGTTTGGCTTGCCTTGTCCCCACGAAAGGCGCCATCACGACCAGGATGGGATTTTGGGTCGTGACAGTTCCTTAAGAGAAGGAAGGAGTTGCTTCATATGTTCTGGCAGCGACTTCAGCTTCTAGCAGTGCATGATATACGAAGTATGCAAGGACGCCACCGAAAGTATTTCAAGATTCTCACATTTATTATTAATGAAGTAATTTATTCTGAGTTCTTCCGTCCCGTTGGGAATCGAAAGCCTGTTAAGGCTGTGGCAACTTCTTACACTCAAAATAGCGTGCTTGTGGGACCAACTCAGGTGATATCTCATTTATAGATTCACATTCTTCCAGTTCCAATTTCTCCAGAAACATGTTACTTCCTCCAGAAATCATATCACCAACGGATGCCTCCGATTTCAACTTCCCACAATGCTTTATCTTTATTTCCTTCAAGGTATTTGGCATACTATTGAAAGGCAAGGAGGTAAGAGAGTGACAACCACTGATGCATAATTCAACTATCTGTTTCATTTCCTGAAGTTGAGACAAAAACAGTTCAGCACGATCAAAAAGAACTCCAACCTTAGGAGAACCTTCAACTTCAAACTTTTTTAGACTTGAAAGTTGGATAGGACTCTCCAGATTGAGTTCAGGACAATTTGAAATTGTCAATTTTGTCAGAGAACAAAGATTTTCAGGCAACTTTCAATCAACTTGGGGCAATTTTTAATTGAAAGGTTCTGAAGTATAGGAAACTCTTCTCCATTCCCTAGTACGTGCCACTGCTTCCACTCCAGCATCTCTGCATGCTCAAGGCGCTCAAGAGAGTAAAAGGCTTTTTGGAGGACGAACTACCTTAGAATTCGTCAGTCACCTCTGTTATTCGACACATCCCTCGAATTGCAAGGAATTTCAAAGAAGGAAGTTGTCCTAATGCTGGCACGGAATAACAGTCTTTGCAGTTGCTTAGAGAAAATTGTCCCTCTATATCCGTTGATTCCGGCACCCTTTCAAAAAGTGATCTTGATTGCAACTCGAGAAAGAATAGGTTGCCTAAATCTTCAATTATTTCATCTTTTTGTAACCCCTGTACTAGACCATTAGCAATCCACAACTGAATGACTTGTTTTTTCCGAGATGGATAATCTTTCGGAAATATTGCACAGTAAGAAAAATATTGCTTTAAATGTGCAGGAAGATCATTGTAGCTCAACAACAATGCTGGTAATATGCCATTGTCGGGCAGCTCCCATACTTCCCGACTTCTACATGTTCTAGATGTTCCTTAGGATCCATGTTGTCAAATGCATGTCTTTTAATAAAGACCAAGAGACATCACTAGACAAAGTATCCATGCTAATTTGCACATTACCCATCGTCTTGGCAACACTTTTCTTATGTGTCGTCACAATGATTGTACTTCCTGCATCTCCTTGAACAAAAGGATTTTTCAAGTCATCCCATGCATTATAGTTGTCATTCCAAACATCATCCAGAACAACAAGAAATTTTTTGCCCTTTAAGCTTTCCTTCAATTTGACCTGAAGTTGATTAAGATTGTTATCCATCTTTAAGTCAAATGGGCCAATTTCTTGACGTAACCCTTTTGTTATTTATATGGTTCAGACACACAAAACCAAGCTTCAAATCAAAATGGTCTTTCACCTTCTCATTATTGTAAACTACTTTAGCAAGTGTTGTCTTGCCAATCCCAGCCATTCCAACAATAGGAATTACTGTCAAACTTTTGCCATTTGCATCAAAGATAATAAACGGCCCACCAATTCCTCTATTTCATTTTGTCTGCCAAAGATTTCAGATTCATCAACCACAGAAGTTTCTTGTCTAGTACTAGTTCCTTATTTACCTGAATCAAGATACCCCGTTAGGTCAACGCGACCGATTTGCGTTTCCAACTCCTCCAACGTTTCAATGCTTTCTTTCAACTTCTCCTTTGTGTTAAGAAAATATTCATCACTCAAGCACAGGTTGAGGTCATTTACTTGCTGGTTGCTTGTTTCTGCAAGATTTTGATTCTGACCTTCCACCTTAACTCTCAGAACGTCATAATTGATTTATTCCATTAAGTTTTTTGTACTGTCCACAGTATCTCGAAGTTCATTAAGCCACTCACTCACGTATGGATTAGATGTCTGCTTATTCTCTGCATCACTTACAACAGCTTGAAGACCTCCTCAGCTTCTTTAACAGTCGAACATCATGCTTGCCCCTTTGAAACATCTTCAGCAGGTCACCCGGAGGAGCAAGCCTATCAAAGAGAACATTCAAAGCTGAAGATAGAAATGCACCTCCAACTGCTAAGCCAATATCCATTTCTGAAAGCTGCAAAGCCGAACGGGCAACCACAAGATGATAAAGAACTTGCCGAAGATTAATAATTTTATCTTAAATAGTCTTAGTTTTACCTGTTCAATGCTAAGAGCAATATGCAAACAAGAATGCTCAGAGTTGCGTACGTGCTTTAGCAAAGTTACTTGTGCTTCTTAGAAGACCTTATCTCTCTCTCTCTCTTTTTTCAAAAAGAAAGAGATTTTAACCAACAAAAAGATAAAGACTTCATAATGGATTCATGTTTCTTAACTATTCATTGAATAATTGAGGCAACAGAGGAAGGCTACTGGGAGTGTAGAAAGGGACATGGTGGGGCACTGAAATAATGTAAATTGCTGCGTGGGTATGTGTTAGGTGTGACTTTTGCTCATATCATGATTTGTTTTTAGAAATTGTGGAAATCTGAATGACCAGAGTAAACTAACTGTTACATTATTTCTGAAATTCGGATGAAACTCTACACTATACATTCTAGAAAATGTTCCTTTTCTTATCACTTTTCCAAGTTCAAGGTTCTGCTGAGGTTGTAAATGATTTTCCTGGAATAGACCTCTTTGAAGTTGAAAACCTAAATAATGGTAGGAAAAAAAATTAAATGGTGGCTTTAAATTTTAATAGTAAAGTCACTATCTCTAAATTTTTTATTGATCCATTATATGTTGTAGCTAAGCGTTATTAGTGACAGAGTTTCAGAATAATTTGAAAAAATCAATTGAAAAAGACAGCTAAATCTTGGAATTCCTTAATATCATGTTTTAGAAAGTATTAGAGCTTGAGAGAGAAGAAGCATATTAGCAGAGTTCTAGTATGAGCTTTTGCAGATAATGATAAGTACTTACAATTTTCATTTTACCTTTTCTTACGATTTAACATATTTCTGAATAGTGCAAAAATTAAGCAGAAAAAAAGAAATTACAAAGAAAGTTACGAAAAAGAGTTAGGACAATAAAGTCAGGAATGACATGCTGTATTTTGATTGAGGTGAAATAACTGAAATCTGCCTGCCTACTATGAGAATCAATCCTCATCTAATTTACAGTTAATATATGTTAGTAATGTAAATTGTTTACAATCAAATTACTTAAAAGCTAAATATACACTATTTCAATATTTCATATCAAATGATAAAGAAATTTAAAAGTGATCGTTTCCAATCAATCATCAACAACCCTTTATTTTTCCTCGTATAGAATGTTCTTGTAATATTGTTCATAAGTTGAATTTATAATTTGAATTGTACCAATGGGTAAACATGCTTCCCTGGTACAATTTATCCCCGTAATCACTTGTGTTAGACGTCACTTAATTGTCATCATAAGCTTCCAATTTTAACTGTTGGGTTGAAATGGATTGGTTCGTCATACATTGCTTACAATTTAAGATAATGAATCGAAATTTGAGTCACGCTCATGAGAATATATAGGTGAAAAACTATAATGAACACTAATATTCTCAATAGAGAACCACCATTAAGACAACTAAATGATGAATTTTCTTAACACCATGTTTAGGTAGCATTAGAGTTTGAGAAGAGAAGAAGCATATTAGCAGTTCTAGAATGAGTTTTTTGGAGATAAATATAGGTAGTTATAATTACTTTGGTGTCTTTGTTTACCCTAAAAATTGGATAACAATTGAATATATACGTGGAATTAAAGATACGTTATTTTTGTTTGATACAAATGACAAATAATAAAATTGCAACTGAAATTAAGTAATAAATGAAGAAAAGCAAACCACCCAAGCTAAACAAAGAATGCCACGTTGATTATTCATTTCTTGGGCAGGGGACGATTAATATTGGAATTGCAACAAGATAACGAGACAATCAATTTGGAGACCAGTCGGTAACTATATTTGATGATATTAGATAATAATGTCCCTCTACAACTGAATAAGAACCCCCTTTATATAGAGGAGGAAACTCTCTTTATGATACAAAAAGTCTTGTGATTTGTTGATTGAACAATTCCCTTGATTCCAGCCGTGATTTGTGTCGTGATGTGTGGCCCGTAACGGATATTTTGACTTTTCATTATTTTAATCTGGTAATCAACTTTTTATATAGATCCCAAGCCGAGGTCGATTCCAAGGCCATGGGATTGAGAACTCAGGGAATTCGAGGCCGAGGTCGATTTCGAGGCCATGGAATCGAGGGCTCAAGGGATTCGAAGGTGAGACTGATTCTGAGCCCACGGGATCGAGAGATCGAGGGCGGCTATTCTGTTCTCCTTTGATATGAAACTCGAGACCGATCATTTCCCCTTCTTAGTTTGATCCTGCCACGTAGTGGCTAATACCGATTTTAGTCGTATACAGATAGCTCCCTCGTTTTTCGGATCGTAATGATGAGAAACGATGTGAGCCTCAGATTTTTGTCATAATTGCAATTAATTATTACTCCGATAAGTGACGATAGGCTTGTGATGTAAGTGATAGGAACAATAGAAACGTCTCGTCGGCACCAACTTTTAGGGCTTTAAAAGCGTGTCAGTCATCAGCCACGTTCTCGAGATGCGAACCGCTACCTTTTGAGAGACTACAAATACCTTCCCCTTCCATTTTCTTATAGCTTTTGCAACTGCGTCTTCGAAACTTTATCTTCTTTGTCTCAAGAAAAAATCTTTGTTTTCTAGATCTCTAAGAGTTTTCAGAAACCATCATAACTACTTCTCACCAACACTTTCTTTTTCCTCCTATTTAGGAATTATGGCTAAGACATCTAAATCCGTTCCTCAGAAAGAAAATCCCTCCTCCTCGAAATCAACAGAGGAAGTTCCTCCAGTAATCACTAAAGAACAAGCACCAGAACCTTCTATGAATATATTTGTTCCTACGGGGTGCTTGACCGGAGCCGACTTCAAGGTTGAGAAGACTTCCTCAATACCGGGCCGTTGTGAACTGGTGTCGAGATACATTTGCTCAATCAGCGACAGTGTTCTTGATAAGGTTAAGGAAGATTGCAATTGGGCTGGCAAGTGTGTAGTCATTCCCGCACCGGAAGAGGCGATCACTACCCATGTAGAGGGTCTTTTAAGTGTTTACACTTATCCCATCATGTTGGGCCTTTTGGAACCGATCATTATTGCCTTTTGTAAAAGGTACGAGGTGACCCTAGGCCAAATTCATCCTTCGTTTTGGAGGATAGTTATCCTTCTTCATTTTTTTATAAGCAAGATCGAGGGGTATCCATTCACCCTCGATCATCTCATGCGTTTGTACAGTCCCCGACTCTATAGAGGGGGATTAATAAAACTTGCTCGTCAGGGCAAGCAAGGCCCCGTTCTCAAGTATTGATGAGGATCCGGATCGAGGTTGGTTGGGTCAATTCGTTCGAGTGAAAACTTCGGATCTAATCCCGGCAAATGATATGCCATTCCTCGATAAATGAAATATGAAGCGTATGTATAACCCTGCTTTTTAGAAATTTGTTTGTCGTTTTTCCCTTTGCTCTTCCTCTTATCAATTTTCTATGGTGCAGCAGTTTGTCAGATTCAGGGTGCAGTTTCTCACCTTGAAGAATGGGGCGAGAGGATTGTGCCCCAAAAGCCATATTCCGAGCGCACATGGAGCAAACTTTCAAAAGGACGGTGGGAGGCCCGATCTCATGGTGATAGATTTCTGACTTGCTACGTTATAGATTTCTGACTTGCTTTGCTTCTCTTTCGTAGGTTTATCAAAAGACGTCGAAAGGAGACCTTCTTCTGAGGGCGGTAACGCTCCCACCGAGCCCCTTGTTTTGAAGCAGGATAAAGAGAAGAAAAGAAAGAAGGTTTCAAGCTCCCCCGACCTCGAGAAGAAGAGGCCAAGGAAAAAATTGGCTCGTAAACCCAAAAGCAGTGCTAGTGGTTGAGCACTATCTCCGGACGCGTTACACCGATTGAGGGATGAATCTGAAGAGAAATAAGAGGATCTCAACCTTATGGCTAGTGTCCCGCCTCAATTTGAAGGGCAAGGGGCTCCCGAACTAGGGGTTAGCGAAGTGGATCTTTGTTGAGTTGGGGAACCCGAGGTTGAGACAAGAGTTGAGGTTTCCCCAGATACGAGGAGGTCATCGCAAGAAATATGGGGTCCGGTTGAGATTGTTGATTCGCCCTCTTATTTAGAATCAATGTTCAACGAGGCTCAACTAGCGAAAGATCGCTCCTTGGGTGAAGATCATAGATCAAAAGACCCTTTCCGTGACCTTTTTTACGGTGTGGATTCGACGGCCATGGAAGATGTTCTTGGGCTCGGTAATTTGGAGATACCGAGGAAGAGCTTACCTTCCGATGCAAGCGGAACTTCCTTTAGTCCAAAATTGGTTGAGCGGTTTCCCGCACTGAGTGCATGCCCTAATCGAAAGCGCTTCATATCTTTTTCTATTCCCGAGAATGCTCGGGTACTATCCGCCCCTGTCGGGGTGACCAGTTATCTTCGGTGCTTAGTGACCGAAGCCCAACAAGCTCTGAATCGGGTAACTTTTTTCGATTTTCTTTACTCGATATCTTTCGTTGTGTACTTTAAAATCACAACATTTTCATTTATGTTTGCAGGCTTCGGTACTCCATCATGAGGCTTTTTTTCGATTCTGGGAAGAGGCAAAACGTCATGAAGCCCAGGCTCGGGAGATTAATGAGAAAATAGATACCGTAAACTCTTAAATAAGCAGCTTGAAGGGGAGGTAAAGAACCTCCGTGCCGAACTAGAGTCTGCACAGAAGGGTAATGCTGACTTGGTCGAGCAAATAAGGCAAATAATTGATCAGATCGATCAGCTTCGAACTAAAATGAATATGGTTAAGGCTGAGGCTAACGAGTGGAGAAGCAAGATGGATCATCTTGCCTCGGAAAAAAGTGACAGCTCGGGCACAGTTAGCTTCAGTAGTGGCTCAACTTAGAGCGGCAGAGGAGAAAGCCGAGGCCCAGACCAAGACTACCGAGGAGCTTCAATCTCGGATCGGTTCAGTTATCTCATATCGAGATAATTTGGCTAAAGATCTAAAATGGCCTAGTCGGAAGCGGTCGCGACCAAAGCCGAAGCCGATGAGGTGGTGGCCCAATATAAGGCCGATGCTGAAGCTGCACAAGACCATTCAAGGAATATGGTTGATCATATGAGGTGTCAATCTGCCGTTTTCCCTCGAGGAAATCCACGCTCGAGGTCTCGATTTATCGGCGCGGATAGAAGTTGCCAAGGTCGCTGAGGCCGAGGCCAGAAAACTAGCCTTCCCAAAGGAGGATGATTCCAAGGATTTAGTGGGGTCCGACGAATGAGAAGACCTTGGAAACCTTGATGTCGAGTCGAGATCCACTTGAAACTAGGTTGTTCTTGATCGAGTTTTATTGTGTATAAGATTGCTCGATTTATGTAAAAGGGTTTTTTGATATGTATATAAGGCTCTTCTTTTGATGTTTTCCCTTTTGCTTTTTTATTTGGATTCACAAAGCAGTTTTTTTCCTTTTAGAACTATATAAAAGATTATAATTGACGGATCTTAATTTCTTACTAAGTCAAGAGAACTCTAGCAAGTCTTCTCCAAAGTACAACTTTATCAGGTGTCCCCGTTTGGTTCATGTAACATCACCCCAATTGATGAAGTGAAAATAACCTCTTTAACTTCTTTTAGAGTGTGGTGTTATCATTTTATATATGTAAGCTACTATAGCTCATAGCTCAGTTGGTGAAAGTAAAGTTGTGCTGACATTCTCCATTGAATTGACAAACACCTCGACTGTGCACTATCGGCAAAGTATAAGTAAAGAAAGATAGGTACGCGGTTGTGTTATAGCTGAGTGTGACGTTATGCTTATACTTTGGACTGTTAATACAACTTTTCTATTTTCTTCTATTTTGTAGGAATTTGATAACAGTACAAGGTTCAATTGATTACATACTTTCTCTGCTCTATTTTGAGAATGATCTGCAACAATACAAAATTATTTCCTCATTGTATGTTCTTTAATTTTTGGATGAAGTTTGCGCTCTCTATTAATTAAGTATTCGTTGGCTGGAAATGAGTCTTTGCAGTAGCAAAAGAGAGATTCAAATCAGCCCTTTGATCTGTTGGCAACATAGTTGAAAGGATATTTATTTTGCAATTTTCTTAGGTAATTGCAAACTTCCTTTCAAACTTATTTCCCATTCTATGATTTTGTCTACAATATTCCAGTTGTTTCAAATTTAAATCCTGGTTCAAAATGGTGGGAACGGCTCCAAAGTTTATTTGTCAACTCCAGTTTGGACGCAATGGCTCGACTTTGAGATGAATTCAATCCCCCAAATACCCCAAATTAGCAAGGTACTGTCCCTAACACTATTTCATCGCAAATTATATCATTATAAAAGAGAAGGAAAATATCTGCACTTAATGAAGTATGATCCAATTAATAATTCAAATTCAGACCTTTATTAAGCGAAAACAAACAAGGCCTAAATCAGAAAACACTGGTTAAGAACGTAGACGAACCTTGCATATTTATTGAGTATTAAACTATAGAAGAATATTTAACAATACTATTTGGACACAAATTAAACTTTCTAGTTCACCCTCATCACTAAAATGGGTAGAAGAGGATCTAAAGAACTGTATCCTCTCCATTTTCTTACTTTCTTTCTTTTCTTTCTTCCTGTATCACTTGATTGTAGAACATGTTCTGCGTGCATTAATTTGAAGTTTCCTAGAGAGAGTTTTTTGGTCTGTTCATAGTTAGAATCTTTCCTTCTATTCCGGCATGCATTTTAAGAGATCAAATCAATTTTTAACGAGTTTATATTTGTTTTGCTTCCTTATAGAGTTTTTCTTCACTTAGGTTGAAATGCTATGAGTCTATACTGTCTAATAGAATATAAACTTCATTTTTTATGCTAATAAACCCACTCTCCACGCCAAAGAAAAAAATAAGATCACGATTATATAGGTACGAAGGTTTAAAATTTTTACCCCACTATAACTACGGAGATTAACATAAATGCCTAAAAACATATTTGTGAATATTTATCTACTTTTTGTTAAATTAAACTTGTAATGACTCACTTTATTTTCCCGAGCTATTTCATTATTTATATTGTGTGAAATTAAGTCGAGTTAAATGTACTCGAAGTAATTGAAAGGATACGAGACAAATGGTCTCATTTAAGGAAAATCTAAGTCGTAAAGTCAACCTTGGAATTGACTTTTGAGTTAGAAGGCTCGGATTTGAAATCCGACGACTCGACTAGCTTCGAGATAGAATATATGACTTAGACGAGTGACCGGAATAAATTTAATAGACCTCGAACAGCGTGAGAATTGAATCGAGGAAGTTTGGAATACCGGTTGATAGGTCGAATTTTGATCCGGAAGTCGAAATGAAATTCCAAAAGTTGCTATAGGTTCCTTATGTGATTTTGGACTTGCGTGCAAATTTTCAGACCATTCGGACATCGTTTGGTCAGGTTCGGATCGAAGGATCGAATTGAGGATCCTTGAAGTTCATAGGATTGCTTTCGATGCAAATCTAATAAATCAATGTTCATCTTAGTGTTCCAAAGATTGGAACAAGTTTGAATGAGGTTATAGAACATGTGTGCATGTTCGGATAAAGTCCCGGGGGTCTCGGGTGAATTTTGAATGGTCAACGGAACTAAATTCGCCGCTCTATAAAGCATTTACCTCAGATTTTCTGGTGTAATTGATATTAAAATTAGCAAACGACCTCCAAATTCAATTTTGTTTGAAGAATTAGCTCCGTCTTGAAATTACGGAGTCGTAGCAAAAAGAATCGTCCAAATCGGACTTCGTATGAAAAAGTTAGAGTAATCTTTGTAAAAGAAAGAAAGGAAATTGCTAAGGGGTCGCGAAATTTCTGATCTGGCCCATGACTTTTTGCCCGACTTTTGCCCAAATTAAATAGGACCTAGGGTCCATT